>JAYMSV010001998.1:0-11752 GCA_036897745.1 Erodium moschatum
TATCACCGAGAAAGAGTCTCTCGACCATCCCCACAACGAAACTCCGACAACCTTGATCCAAAAATATTTCTTCGAGTTCAAAAGCCAAGCCTTGGCTTCGCAAAAATGCATGAACATAGCCTGACTCCAACCCCATTTTGCTGATAAAAGTTCCTCATTCAAATGTTACAAAATCAAATTGGCTTCTACTTCAGTAGTGTTCTCATCACGTAAGATTTTAACCACTCTTCCTAATGCTTCTCCTATCCCCGAGAAAGAGTCTCTCGACTATCCCCACAACGAAACTCCGACAACCTTGATCCAAAAAAATTTCTCCGAGTTCAAAAGCCAAGGCTTGGCTTCGCAAAAATGAATGAACATAGCTTGACTCCAACCCCATTTTGCTGATAAAAGTTACTCATTCAAATGTTGCTCATCCAAGTACAATAGGAACACTCTGTCACCTAAGTCCTTAATCTCGAAGTGATCCACCTCTTCTCTTTTCATCGCCAATTTTAGAGAATTTACTGAGAAATCGACCGCTGCAACTCCCATGATCCCCTTATTCACCACGTTCCATAGTTTGGGCACAATCTTACCGTCTACCCTCTTCTCTTCTTCCATAGCAGGGGATTCCAAAACTGGCCTAAGATTATTCAACGACAAGGGATGACCAATGACATTCTTTAGTCTCCATTCCTGTTTGATTGATTTATGACCCTATTTCTTCTTCATTGATCCTAGCCAGGCCAAGGAAACAAAAAATTTCTTGCCATCAAAAGATAGACCATTGGAAGTCGAAATTAATCTATCAGCTCCTTCTTTCGAATTCGTGTGACTGAACCCAAAATAATCCCCCTTTTTGTTCGGTCTCGGAGTTACAAACACTCTTGTCAGATTCACCTCCTGACTCATTAAACGTTTCAACCACAATCTATTTCTTCTCGGAGGGAGATTACGAAAAATCACCTTATGCTCTATAAATCTGGTTTGGGGAAAAGCATGATCTCCACTGTAACCCTAACTGCATCTTTGGAGTGCGATCGCAACTTTTGGGTCGATCCTGGCGTTTTTTCGCTTCCCCCGAATCTATCTATGATTGCGTTCAAACGAGGTACCTGAATCCTATCTCCTTCAATCCATACTTCTCGGTAATCTTCTTCAGGAATCCCTTTCCCCGGGTTCACACTCTCTGCCCCATGAGTATTGTGAGAACTATCGGCCGGGATACCCACTTCAGATTGAACATATCAAGATTTTTTATGATGCGAGCTTCCAAACGGGACGATAATTTGCGATCGAATATATCGTGGAGGCACCGACAACGTCGGCTTGAGAGACATGAGTTTTTTTGTTGTCATAGAATATGTTTGAATTATGTTAATGGTTCACTTTTTCATTAGATTGGATGCCCATGTTCTTATTACCATGATTAAAATTGGTCGCATACCTTCTTCCCCGATAGGAACCCTCATCAGGGATATTCATACTATGTTATCTCAACTTGAGGATGTCAAATTAGAATTTTTTAAAATAATTGTGAACAAAGCCTCTTACTGACTAACCAAGAAAGCTCGTTCTACGCCTATTCTTCAGTAGTCAGGATTGCACCTACCTGATGCACTCTAATGTATCCTTACTTCATAAAATCAATAAATTATACTTCTCTTCCGCTAAAAAAACTCAGAATTCAGTATAGATCTAAAAAAATATTTATATTTAATTTTGACTTCAACTGATTCTTCTAGATATTGCCATAAAAAAATAAAATAACATTTTTATAATAAATTGATAACCCCAATCTTGATCTTTAAAGAATTTAAACTCAGAATTAAAATAAATTAATTTAGAATTTAATTTTATTTTTAACGAAAATTACGATAATTTATTGATAATAAAATGAGAGTCATTATAACGAACATGCTCATAAAGTTTTGATTAGAATCAATTGTATTCCATTTGAATTAAATATTTAATGAACCAACACAAATTATTTATGGTAAGTTCCATCTCACTACCCTAAACTTTTTATATTTCATTTCCACTACCTTAAGTTTTTTTTCTCACCTCATTGCCCTAAAATTGAGATTTTAGCACTTTAATACCTATAATTAATTTTCTGTCTGTTTTTGCATCCAAAACTGATCATTTTACGTCCATAATGGTCATTTTCCATTAAAAAATGATCATTTCCGTTCAAAAATAGAAAAAAAAATTAACATACCAAAATCTCAATTTTTAGGCAACGAGGTGAGAAAAATAAGATTTTAAGATGATTGAAATAAAATATAAAAAATTTAGAACTTGTGAGTTGGAATTTACTTAATTATTTATGAAACATCCAACCCATTTACAGCCTCTAGAAATACACTTGTAACTACGATGGTTTTGGATTTTATGTGACTAGAAAGGTCATGATCGAGAAGCCATCACACATAAATTTCTACAAATCTGTCATTTTTGTCCTCGGATGAGGACATTTTATTGGGCCAAACAATCACGTGGATGAGTTCTACAATAACTTGTGTTAGTCAAGTCCACAAAAAATGTATAGTCACAAGCTTAATTTGACTAAATATAATGTTTGTAATCATCATATCACATTGACCATCAACGTTAATACTGACACGAGGGGGGCAAGAGAAGAAAATTAGTGAGTAGATTAAGGATTGTTCCAAAGAAAATAGCGATTGATTAGTTTATATAAGATAAATAAATGACCTCAC
This sequence comes from Erodium moschatum, assembly GCA_036897745.1. Classification (NCBI taxonomy): domain Eukaryota; kingdom Viridiplantae; phylum Streptophyta; class Magnoliopsida; order Geraniales; family Geraniaceae; genus Erodium; species Erodium moschatum. The sequence continues at coordinate 2,706 of JAYMSV010001998.1, forward strand.
AGGGGTCTCCGGTCAGCGCCAGACCTCCCTCAATACGGGTACAGTTTCGTTCGGTTTTTAAACCAGACAAAAGAGTTCCCACCAAAGGATCAAGCAGCGTTATGGGCCACACCTTGAGCACTCTACACCAATATCCATTTTATTTTCAGTCTTTATTTCAGTTAGCTAGTGGCTTTTATAGCCTTCAAAAGACCGTTTCGACCGGTCTAGTTTATCTCAGGGCCTTTGTTCGGACCTCCCGGGATCCACAACAACATGTACTGTCTCTGTTCTAATTAATGAAGTTCTTGTTTACGCTCAAAAAAAAAAAAACGTATTTTCAACTTTTTGTAACCCCGTTAGTAGATTTACGGACTGCAATTAGTTGCCATATGTTTTTATAATTATCCTTATAAAAATATTTATTGGCCCACGGCCCAATTTTATTGTGTCAGACAATTTGGATAACAGCAGCTTGTGGCGGACAACAGTGACTCGACCCGGAGTAAATTTGTCCAGGACACGACACTATCCCGGATAAGGATATACCTTCTACCTCTTGTAGGCTGTAAGTGGTATCGAACTGACAGAACAGAGAGGATAAGCAATTTAGAAAATTGGGCACTACCCAATTCCATTTTTTGCACTGAAAAGGGTTTGTTTGAGCTGTTGCAATGGAAGCTGTAAGACTTCCTCCACTCAGTACAGTCTTTGTTTCGCGTCCAGAGGCTCAGTTTCAGAAGCACAGTTCTGCGAATTTACTGGGAAGAAGAACTCACAGTCTCCGATCGGCAGAGAAGTCTTCCCTGAAACGAAGAACACATTTTTACCAAACTCACCGTCTTGTATGTCGCTTTCCTCAATCTCTATCTAGTTCTCGTTGATGGGTTACGTTCATTGTGTCCCTTCTCTGTTGGGGTGCTCACGAAACAGTGGAAAATAGATAAATTTATCGGCCTGGTGTTTTATTTTTGTTTCTATATCAGGTTTAACTATAATGAAATTGGTTTTCTTTTCTGAGGCGGGTTCTATTTTTTCTCTTTAAATTAAGTCCAGGAGCTTAATTCGAGTTCAGGCTGCTGAAGAAGATTATGAGTTGAAGCAAATGAGGGATATGGCTGCTGCCAGGAAGCGATGGGAAGCACTGGTAATGCATTGCTGGCCATGCTTTGGGTAGTGAATCAGTAACTTGGTCAAACTACCTACATTGCTAAAATGGTCTACAAATAATTCAAATTTGAAACTCCATTAATTGCTAGACCTTGCATATGCATTATATATTGTCTCCAATTGCTGACTGAAGTGGTTTTGATGTTAGAATCTGAAGCCATTGGTTCCTTTTTCATTTTCGTCATGGTAGAGGCATTAAAAATGTTGTATCCATTATCTCCTTTGTATGTAAAAACATACACTAAGTTGTGGGTTGGTAGCATACAAAGGATTGCCTAGTCCATGATTGACGCTGCTGGTTCAGTCCTGGGTGAATGCTCTTAATATTTCACTTTCTTTAGTTCTTCAACTAAATCCTGAATAATATATGATTCTTATTCTGTAGTTGTTGCCTGTGTTGCATATTCCATAAGAATCAAGTAGAAAAACTATAAAGGATCAAGGCAAACATCTAAACTACTTTTTCCTTTTGCGGACATATGCTTTACAACATAGTTATAGGTTTGGTTGTAACAGTTCTCTGTTGTTTTTGAATATCCACGACCTAACTTGTCATTCTCTTTCACAGGCCATAGTTCTCTGTTGTAAGTGTTTTCTTATATTGGTAGTTTTCTTGTTACCGTATGTAGTTCAATCTGTCACTACCTGCTTTTGTCGTCAAGAAGCTTATGAGTGAGGTTTCCCAAGATGCTTGGCATTTTTTGATGCAATATGATAATAGATGCTTAGTTCTTAAGCGTAGATGTTCTTTTGGTCTTTTGGGAACATGGCCTGTTAATTCTGTGCAATGGTCGCTGACATCTTTGAAAAATATGAGGAATTGTACTCTTCCTATTGTTGATGTAATTAGTGATGATTTTCATTTATTAGGACTGCGGTCCACGCAAAAAGAAACTCAAAGATTTTTGAGTTGGTATTTTCTCTGTTTTGTGTAGGTCAGAGAAGAAAAGGTTAAGGTTCTTACACCAAGGGAAGCAGGTTATGCAATTCAGCTCTCTGATAAAACTCTACTTGATGTTCGTCCCTCTACTGAACACAACAAGGTAGAGACGTTTTTTTTCATTAAATATCAAGTCACACTTGTCATTAAATTCACTACTGGAACCTTATCTATAATAAACATACCTGACTTTATAACATTATAAGGCGGATTTTCATTATGGCTCTTATATATTGTTAAATATCGCATGTTGGGGGCATCCTATATGTATGCACTGTAAGTGTTGTACTTGTTATTAATTCAATTGGTACTTATTCTTGTTGCCAAGCTGGTAAGCAGATTCTTTACTCTTTCTTTTTTCCTCAAGCTTTTTTAGGGGATATCCCTTTGCTTAAGTTTTCACTCATTATTTGATTGTCATAATTTCCCATCTTCTAGGCATGGGTCAAAGGTTCCACCTGGATTCCAATCTTTGAGGTTGACAATAGTTTTGATGCTGGAACTATTTCGAGGAAGGTCTCAAATTTCTTATTTGGTATAACATTGCTCTATCTATCTTTTCCTGCGGTAGTTATATCAAGATCCACATCTCTATTTTGTGCTATTCGCTTTAATATTAAGAAATCATAGTAGCTTGGGCTATATTGTGCTATTCTTTCTAAAATAGGCATGTATTTGTGCAGGAGGTTGGTGGAGTGGCGTGCCTACATTGTCTTTTGATAAGTATGCAGGAGATTTTTCATTCTATATATTTTGATTTAGTGGACACCCATGCACAATGAATTTAGTGTTCATTCTTTCTTTTCTCCCAACAGCAAGTTCTTATCAAAAGTTGAGGAGAAATTCCCAAAAGATACAGACCTTATTGTTGCGTGCCAGAAAGGATTGAGGTGAACATTTTCTGTGAACTCTGTTTGTGGTTCCATATCCTAGTGATGATAAACAGTAATATCCCAAAAATAATTATGGAAGCAGAATTCTGTGATCCCTTTTCACCACAAGAAGACAGAAAATTTATCACTTACCAAAAAAGTGGAAGTAGAGAAGTAAAAATAGAGTATTGGAAAGGACAATGAAATGAAGAAATTCCTGGTGTTTATGGCACTTGGCCAATTTACAAACTTGTACAATAGTAATCTCAATGGAGATAAGCCTTTTAAAACTGGTTCTAGATATGAACATCTATGTTGCTCGCCATTTTATTGAGGGAAATAAGATAGTTCCAAACACATTTTTATTCATGGTTTATGAAATCAAATTGCATTTGAAAAGCGAATTAGAGTTGCTAACGATAATATCTTTTCATGTTTGTGCCATGCACACTAGAATTGTATATGAAAAATATTTGACCGAGTTTTGACCAAATTGAACAAGTTTGACCGAGTTTTGAACGATTTCCACTTATCGAACTCGGTGGTTAAGTTTCACCAAATTCTTGGGGAGATATCAGGATTTTCAGAACACTGGGTGTTGCTAAGTGAGGTTTTTCCTGAAATATATATTGACAGTGATGTCTTGCTCTTACATGTCAATTGAATATACCTAAATGCTTCACAAATCATATTTTTATTCTGCAGATCTCTCGCTGCTTGTGAGCTCCTGTACAATGCTGGCTACAGAAGCCTTTTTTGGGTTCAAGGCGGTCTAGAAGTTGCTGAAGATGAGGTATGCATGCCTTCTTTCTGAAAGCTGTTTTGTTGTTTTCCCTCGGATTGGAAGATTTTAGTTCCTGTACTTTTGGTTGAATTAAGTTGGGGTCCCATATTTTTTTTTTGGAGCAGGATCTTGCTAGAGAAGGTTCGCAACCGCTTAAGTTTGCTGGAATTGGTGGGGTTTCTGAATTTCTTGGGTAAATATCTCATCCATGATGTCTCTACATATAAACCTGTCCTTCAAATGATGGTTACATTTCTTTACTTTCTACTTCCGTTATTTGCTGTGGTCTATAATCTATGTACAGATGCATGTCCTCTCACGCTTTGCTATAGATCAATCGGCATAGGACACAAACACATTCATGGTATGCATGCAAAGGAGGTGGTCCGAATACAGTCTTGTAAAGGACATATATTATTACGCTAAACTGGTAGCATAGATAATATCAACACAATCCCTAAAATTTCAGATTTCCTAGAGATGCATGCCAAATAGTTGTGTAAGAGCGTGAAAGCTGGAGCTGTTATTTTCAGCAGAGTAACATTGTCCTTGCTCTGGATCCTGAAACAATCGGTCTGTTGCCAACTTGCCATTCAGGAAACTTTAGACTTTTAGATGTGATGGTTACAAAAGGTTTTGTGCCTAACATGGTGGTTACATTTGCTCAGATATTCTTTGTGTAATCTCCAGCATATACGACTTAACTTAAATACCCAAACTTGTTCTGATTATCCATGCTTGCGTAGTATTATGCAATTATTTGTTGGTTTATTGTTGTTTTCAGTTGGACTGATCAGCAAAGGGCGGCAGCTGCAAGAGAAGGTTGGGGATACCGAATAATTTTCTCTGCACGTTTGGTAATGGTTTTCATGATTATTTGGGTAAACTGGCACTGTTTGTATCTTGATTGGGGGAGCTAATGTTCTCGATTATTTCTGATGATAGGTTGGAGTGGTTGTCCTTGCTGATGCTTTGTATATTGGGGCTCAGCAACTCGCGCATTATATTCAAGACATCAGGTCTCACTGAGGTTAAAGTTACCGGATTTGGACGGTATGTGATTGAACTATCTACAAGGAGGCAGTCTAGTATTGGAGCATGCATAGAATAGATCAGAGATCTGCCATGAAGCCTTTTCTGACTAATCAATTTTGTAATGTGCACGATCAGATTTATGGATGCATGGCCATTGGCATGGTCTCTATTTTGTCCTCTGTTTTAATTATAATTTGTAGATTTTTAATGTGATTTTCACTATTAGTTAGTTTATAATCAGAAATTCCCTTGAGTTTTGTTCTGAGGACAGACATGGCTTGTATCAATTCACCAGAGCATGCATCAACGTCTTTCGGTTTAAAAGTCAGGTTGGTTTGGACGTGTGCTATTATTGGTGGAGATCTGGTAGCTCCATCTATGAGGTTCAAGTATTGGTGAGTCTACTGGCTTATTGTATTGTTTATTCAAGAGCATTTGGGTTACGGAACGTGCCATACCTATACATATTTGAACTCTAAATAACATATTCAATGCGATGCAGACATGAAGCATGAGTGAGGAGTGGGAACAGCAAGCAGGGGTAATTTTTTGTGGACTGCAAGCCCAGCTGACTCCGTGACATCAAGATCTTCTCCTCTTGCACCACCAGGCAGTTCCCAATCAAACTTATGCAGCAGATTGGCCAAAACAAGCTCAATTATGGCTATGGAGAATGTGGTTCCTGGACATCCTCTCCGCCCAACTCCAAATGGTATCAACTGCAAATCATGTCCATTGAAATCTATGTTGGAGCCCAAGAACCTCTCTGGTTTGAACTCCTCCGGCTCCTGCCAGTATTCAGGGTCTCTCCCTATTGCCCATGCACTGACAAGAACTCTGGTTTTTGCAGGAATGTCATAGCCTTGCACCTTGACATCTTCAGATGATTCTCGGTGGATTAGTAATGGCAATGGAGGATGAATCCGTAGAGTTTCTTTGATCACAGCTTTCATGTAACACATTTTCTCCATGTCAGACTCGGCTATGGTTGTTCTGGTTCCAAGGACTCCTCTAATCTCTTTCTGTACTTTCTTCATGACTGGCAGGTGCCTCAACAGCTCTGTCATGGCCCATTCCAGTGCAGTATAGGATGTTGCCGTTCCAGCAGCAAATACATCCTGTAACCATGAAATGCAAGTGAAAAGGGCAGCACAGCGCATGAAACAAATTCATCAGTCTTACCAGTATAATTGCTTTGATGTTTTCTCGGGCTAAGAAGACGCTGCTGGAACCATCTGCTTGAATGAGGAGCAAGGTATCCAGAAAGTCCATCTCATCTTCCTCCTCACCATCATGGTTTCCTGCTTTTTGAGCTACATGATCAGCGATGACACCGTCAAGAAACCCATCAAGCTCTTTAAAAACTCTCTCCACTCTGTGGTAGAGACCAGTGGCATAGTAGTGCCAAGAGAGCCACGGAATGAACTCTCCCACATCGAAACAGCCCAGTAATTGCGACAATTCACTCAACAGCTTCCTGAACTTCCTTCCTTCCTCCCCTTCACTGTACTTTCTACCGAAAGCAGCCCTGCTGACCACATCATTGGTGAGCGAAACAAACATTTCACTCAAATCAACACAAAACGAACCTGATGGATGGTTCATTTGCATAATCTTCTCGATCAGTAGAGCGGTCTCCTCTTCTCGTATGGCTTGAAACGACTGAACCCTTTTTAGGCTTAGGAGCTGTGAGACTGATATTTTCCTGATCTGTTTCCAGTAATCTCCATATGGAACAAAGGCCAAGTCCTTGTTGTCATAGGCAAACCTTCTCGTGATTCTTGAATCAGGCCTGTTTGAGAATATCACGTCGTGAGTTTTGAAGACCTCGCGGGCCACATCCGGGGAGGAGACGACGAGAGTGGGGCTGCTGCCGAGGTGGAGAAGCATCAGAGGACCGTGGCGGCGGGACAACGAGTGGAGAGAGTGGTGAGGGAGGAGCCCTAGTTGGTGGAGGTTTCCTATGAGGGGAAGCTTTGGTGGTGAAGGTGGAAGTTGCAGCTCCTTGTTCGTTTTGCTGCAAAACCTCTTCGTTTTGGCAATAACGATGGACAGTAAAATGGAAAAGAGAAGAGTGATGATAGATGGCAATAAGAAATGCATGTTGATGGACATGCGCATCGATACGACCCAAGTTGTGTAGCTAATGTCAAGAGATATATGTAAGAAAGGCAGTGATTGCAGAAGGTTAGTTTGTCAATGGTAGAGTATTAAATAATTTTGAAAACACACATCTCTCCCGTCGTAATCCACCCGTTGCCTCCCTACTTCAACATTCTGGGTTCCTTGTGCCAAAAGTAACATTCCGAGTGCATTCGATCGAGCGGGGTCAAAAACCCAGTTCAATTTGGGCCCAATAGGCCCATTAACTTTCTCCAGATGGTGAATAAGACTTGGTCTTGAGGGGAATATGCTTTTGCTTTCTCAAAATGTACCTAAAATTTAACTCAACCCCAGTTAGTTTTATAGAGCTGGTATCTAACCATGATCAAGTCAACCCCAGGCCAGATCGCCACCAAGACTCCAACGCACGTTAATAAAGGCAAATCCATATTGGGTCAAGTTTACGGTTAAGAATCCGCTACGTGTACGGTCAGATCCGACCCTCACCCTCCTTCGCTGCAAGGTTAAATCCTAGGGCTAGCTTCGAACCCTCCCGCTATCGCGAATTCTCTCGTTTCCCGGAGAATTAGTCGTTCACATGGAGATGGTTGAGCGCGCGACGGAGTTTCCCCATACGCACATGGACCGCCGACCCAGGAAGCGGGCGCGTCTGGGTTGGGACGTCGTTCCTCAGGTACCTAAGGTATTGAATTTGTTCCCTGGATCATAGATCTGGCTATGTTCTGTTTTAAATTGTCTTAGTTTTTATTAGATCTGGTTGAGATTGTATGAATCGTATATAGTTCTCCCGTCATTTTTGGGCGATCTGTCTTATTTTGTTCTCTTAGCTTTGATTCCTAAAATTTGAGATTGTAGTCTATACTGTAATTTGATTTTTTCCCCTTGACACTTTCTATAATTCATTTATAGTTTATCGTGCTCGTTTTCTAGTCATGATGAGATCAATCTTCGATTTTAGTGTTTTTTTTATTGTAATTTTTCGGAATTGTTGCTTTAATTTTGTGAGAGCTTTATCTCTAACTAATTCTGTATGAGGATAGTAAATATAATATATTAACATGATATTGATCATTAAAGAATATTTAGTTAACATCATGTTTTCTCTAATTTTTATTTGGCATTTTAGTTGTTTATTTTGGTTGATGTTTGATTAAATATTTGGATACAAATTTTTGTGCATTACAAATGTTTGTTCATCCTTTTTGCTTTTGATTTGGTTTGATCATCTATGATGAGAGACGTGGAAGGGCATGAGGTATTGGGTAGGAATTTTTTTTTTATTTCATAGTGGTACATGAATGAATGGCTGTGTGTAGGCTCAGGTAGGAATGTTTTGTGGACAAGAGATTGGAAATGTGACAAGCTTTGCATCTTCAAGAGCAACTTCAGACCATACTACTAGTTCTCTATTTTTAAAAGGAGTGGCTCGAAATGGTTCACCCCCTTGGAGAGAGGATGACAAAGATGGACATTACATGTTTGCTGTTGGAGATAATTTAACTTCTCGCTGTAAATACACTCACCATCATCAAATAAGTTCATAGCTATTCATTTTCTTGATTAAACATTTAATCTAGTTGGGTTCTGAGTCTTTTATTTCTTTCTTTTCATAAGTGGTTTATATAATATTTAGATATATGTCCTTTAATACTGACTCTGAGATGCTTAATTCACCAGTATCTATGCTATCATGCATCTACGAGTTTATAATTTTGTTTTGTTTTGTTTTTCATCAACACAGATAAAATCCACAGCAAGATGGGCGAAGGTAACACATCTTTACAGATCTCTTTTACGTTATTAGTTATTAGTGTAATTTATGTTTAATATACATCCTTTTCTTCACCCGTCTTTCCAGGCACCTTTGGGCAGGTATTGGAATGCTGGGATAGAGAATTAAAGGAAATGGTTGCTATTAAAATTGTCCGTGGAATCAAGAAATATCGTGATGCAGCCATGATAGAAATTGATGTTCTGCAACAACTTGGAAAACATGATAAAGGAGGCAGTCGGTGAGCATCTTTCTTGATTTGGTCATATTACTGAATCAATATATGCCAACTCATAACTGGCTTTCCTAAGCTTTGTGTCTATGGTTAAATGGGTTTATTCCTTGCAGTTGTGTGCAAATACGGAACTGGTT
>JAYMSV010001999.1:0-11751 GCA_036897745.1 Erodium moschatum
TTTTTAATACATAAAAACTGTTTTTTCATAACTAAGGTTATTTTGGGCATTTCTGAAAAAGTGAACAGTAAATTGACAGAAGTAACTGACAGAAGGGGTTTTGAGTTACACCTTGGTAGTTAAGGTATGTATCAGTAGCAAAAGTAGTTTAGGGCAACCATCGGGTTTTTGGTGTATAGTTGAGGAGGTTATTTGTAATTTTCCCTAACATTTATCTTCAAAGTGTGTTCGTCATAATGAAAGATCAAAGTATATTAATGGTATTTTCCTATTTTAATAATACCTATTTTTGCAGTGTTATGATTTGGGTCTATCATCCATCTCGGGCTAAAAATTAATTACAAGAAAGTAGGGAGGCCAAACTGAATTTTGAACATTTCATTTTATATGGCTACCGTTAATCGAATGGAGTATCGGATATTTATTTTCTTAACAAAACCGCGCGAGAAAGCTCAAGCTTGGAACTACCAAAATGGCCTCTCTTTTGTCATTTGTATCGGTCACACCAAAACCCGATTCACTGAATCATCGCGTCATCTTCCGGCAAAACAAATCCTACCGTACCCGGTGCGCCGCCGGAGATGGCCAGACAAAAACCCCAAATAGCAATTCGAAAATCAGTCAAGAGTCCTCCGAACCCCAGAATGCGCTGCTCAAGGTGGCTTGGTACAGCTCCGAGCTGCTGGGAATCGCGGCCTCGCTTTTCCGTCCGCCACCCACAGTTGAAGCACCCGAACCCGACGGAGATTGTGACAGTGGGTCCTCGGGTCAAGCCATAAAAGACGATTTTGACCGGTCGTATTTTGTAACAGGTTCGAAACTAAAATCCCCAAATCTCAATTGAACATCACCATGGCCATGTGCAGTGGAAAAGAAATCGAATTATGATCTGAAAAATTAACGTTTTTTTTTTTTTTTGTGATTAATGAACAGGAAACCTTACGCTTGATGCTTATGAAGAGGATTGTGAGTTTGCGGATCCGGCTGGTTCCTTCAGAGGGCTTCGTCGTTTCAAACGGAACTGTTCAAATTTTGGCTCTCTGTTGGAAAAATCAAATATGAAGCTTATGAAATGGGAGGACTATGAGGTATACAATTATTACTGCTACCTTAATTTCTAGCATAACTCAGCAGTTAATGACACATTCATAGTTTTATAATCTCACAATCTGGAAGCTTTGCTACCGGACTAGAGCGTCGATTTAGTTAAATGTTTTAAACTAATAGTTGGGAGCTTAATAGGTTTGTACTTTGACCGTGATTACAGTTTTGTATTGTTGAAGTGCCCCAGATAGAAAGTGTGCGATTTTAGTGACAGCTTGATAAGCATTTTAAGGTTTCCACCTCCTAGCTCGAGCTTTTGTATTTCCTGATGATTCTTCTATAGTAGGTTCCTACTAATTTGAAGCATTCCCCATTGAATTTTGATGGGGAAAACCTTGGTTATTACTTGTGGTGATCTAGTAATAAATCCAAGTCAACCTGGGTGACCCCCTTAGGAGGGTAAAACTCTTCCAAATGCATCGTTCCCATTCACAAAACTCAAGCCTAAAATCTTGGCTTGTGGAACTCAAGCTCTTGCCACTTGAGTGTGTTGGTCCTTTAATAATAGGTGTTTACAAACACTTGATTTAATTTATGTGCAGGATAAGGGAATAGGACATTGGCGTTTTAGTTGTATCTTGTCCTTCCCTTGGAAACCCATTCTTTCTGGTTAGTTTTCTACTTTATTATGCATTGCTCTGAATATATTTATTGCAATAATCTGACTTATATTCTTCGTTGTTAATCGGTTTACCTAGTCTTAATTAAAAGACATTTGGTATCTGTCATAATCAGGGGTTGGTTGAGTATATGAAAACATGGTATGTACTTGTGAATGTTTTTTCTTGCTACTGGACGATTTTTATCACATTCTTTTCTTCTTCCTTGATGATTAAGTTTGGAAAATTCAGCCGAAGACAGATTATGTGTCTCTTCTCGCTGATTGGCCATGAATGTAGAAATGTGTTTGTACATACGTACTATATCTCAAGTTCACTGTCTTTGTGTACACCATATGTAATGACTATGTGATATAACGTTGCAGCAACTGGATATACAGAGTATTATTTTGATGAAAAATCAGGAAAAGTAACCAGGTAATAATATGTATTGGCAGACACACTCCTTCCTATACATTCTATACACTATGCTTGGATTCATTCGAGCAGCTCTTGATTATTGTTTCAGGCACGTGGAAAACTGGAACGTTCCCAAAATGGCTTTGCTGAAGCAGATCATAAGGCCGAGCCGAGGCTTTTGGAGAAAGAGAACAACCGGATGAAGAATACGCTCTATGAGTAGCAAACCCTCCAAGTTATCTTCAAGCACTCTCGCAAATTGCATGAAGACAACTGGGTGAATCATTTGAGAATGCTTCTCAATCTGGAAAAGGATCATGTGCCATATCAAAAGAAAAGTCCTTGCAAATCATTAAACTATGGTGACAGTGTAATCTACCTATTGTGGCTCTTCATAGGTGTAGAAAATTATATCGAAAACATTGCCTCGAGTCCGCCAAGGAGAAGAGGTAGGCTGTGTAGCTGTAGAGGGTGCACAAGATCTCAATCAAAAAGTCCATACTTTTTCGTTAGTATTAACAATTCCAAACTTACTGTACTTGTAAATAATCTATTAAATACCATGCAAGTTCGGGGTTTTATCCCTTTCTAAGCGGTTCGACTGTCTCTTTATCTTTTCGGGTTTTTTGGATCTTCTTGTTGGTTCGGTGGTTTCCTTCCCATAACCCACACCACCATTTTAATGCATTAATTTCTTTCTGATGAAAAAAAATACCATGCAAATTTTATTTTTTTAAGTAAATACCATGCAAGTTAATAGTAACCTTTGAATTGAAGTTTATATATCACTTTAAAAGTTATATTTTTAAAATGTGATAAATTTATATACCTATTTTACGAAGAAAAAAAATCAATCTCTTAGAAATTACTTGTACTACACAATTTCTTAGGAATCCAACTTTTATTTCAAGACATTTTAATCTCTTACTCCTCCAGATAGACTTAGTCTTTAACAGGGAAAAAAAATGGTAAAAGACACATTATTGATGAGGTTAGTGATTAAACATAAAAGTAGTGAGTCGTAATTAGCGACCATAATTAACGTTAAAGAAAGACCTGTGAGGCTAAGATTGGGCAGGTCCCGTCACACCCTAAATAGAGAGAGAGCGGAAGATTCAGTCTCATACAGAGACAGTCCTTCTCGAAAATCCATCACTCTTCGCTCTGCAACTCCATCTCCGCCATGGCGTTCCCGTACATGGAAGCTGTTGTTGGTATGCTTTTTCTCTTCCCAGCTCTCTAACATTTGCTCGCTATTTCATCCATCTCCTTATTGTTCAATCATTTGTTTTCCATTTTCATCTCTCCGATTCGAGGTTTTCTGTTTCTGTTCCCGTAGATAGTTTCTTCGAACGTTTTATCCGATTGCGTTCTACTTTCGTGTCGCCTTGTTTACTTGATTTTCATATTTTGGATGTTGAGACCGAGATTTGGGGTTAGGGTTTTGTTTGTCAGGATCCTATTTTGCTCACTGCTGTTATCAATGGCAAGGAAGTGGGGTTCTGGGGATTACCTTTTATGGATCGGTGTTGATGTACAAGACATGGTTTTTTCTTATGTTGGGCAATTTATTAGTTTGAACTGTGGTGCAACTGGTGAGCTTAGTTCCTGCTAAGTTTTGTAACTTTGATCCCCGTTGTAGACATCATGGTTTCACTTATACGCTCCATTGTTTCCCAAATAAGTGTCCTAAAATGGATGTCTCAAAGTAAGTGTCTACCTTCCATATTAGTGGGTTTAGCATCTGAAAACTAGTTGTATCAACCAGGGCCCATGGGGGTACACAGGGTGAACAGTTACACACTTAGCTAATAATCAGTGTTTTTTTTGCAAATAGTGAAATGTGATATTTGTTTTGGGATGGATGGAGTATAATCTTTCTCTACTCTGTGTAGAACAGAGGGCAAAAATATTACAAAAAGGGAACAGTACGGTGTATTCTAGTAGTAATCATCAAACTTTTTGGAAATATTGCTTAGCTGATCAGATGACTTTATAACGTAGAGAATTATATTTAATTGATTTTACTTCTCAAATTACTTGAAGAGCTTGCGAGGTAGTGCACTTACCATTAGAGAAATGTGAGTGGTTTAATATGAAGAAGAATGCACCATATCAAGGAAATCCTGTTACTTGAACTTTTAGTTGTCTCATTGGGGCAAAAGATAAGTGTGTTTTGTTTCTGTTCTGGTTTGTATGTTATAAATGGTTATGCATGCTTTGGCTCTCCCAATTTCTCATCTACGGGGACTAGTAATTTATTTTCTTGTTGGTAGTTAAATAATTAACAGTTTATATGATTTGTTTTACTTATTTCCTGTTTTCCCTCAGGTTTCATGATATTAATGTACATCTTTGAAAGTTACCTGGATCTACGCCAGCATGCTGCTATAAAGCTGCCTACACTTCCAAAAACTTTGGAAGGGATAATCAGCCAAGAAAAATTTGTGAAATCACGAGCCTATAGTCTTGATAAGAGGTTATTCTTGTTGCTTACTCAATTGCGTTTTTGTAGCCTAATTTTGTGTATATTTATTAACAAATACCTCCTCTACATCCTTCTTAACTTTCAGCAACTTCAACTTTGTGCATGGGTTTGTGTCTATACTTATGGATTCTGCAATTTTGTTCTTTGGGGTGTTGCCTTGGTTTTGGAAGGTTAGAGATGAATTTTTTGTTAATGGATTTCTTCATTTGCTGTTACATCATTATATCCAATTCTTTTTTTTTTTGGTCTGAACAATTCTGTATCTACATGGTTGCAGAAATCAGGAGATCTTTTGTTGTCAATTGGCCTCAATGCAGAGAATGAAATCATGCACACCCTTTCATTTTTAGCTGGTGTTATGATATGGTCACAGGTGTGCATGCCGTTTTCTTACTATTTAAATTAGTATCTGATTTGCACATATGCAATGGAATCCAGGTCATAATAAAGATGTCTTTCTGATCATCTATTTGTCTCTGAAAAGTAATATGTTCTTCTGAACAATTGTATTTAGTTTAAATGCCCTCTGATATACTGTAGTTTTATGAGAGTTTGTTGGGATCTTTATTACATGGTCCTCTTATTCAGTTTATTTTAAATATGATTTTGGATTACTGTGTAAATGAGGTACTACATTTCCTCCATTCAGTTAGACTCTTTAAGCATTTTTTGTGAGCGTTGTGGTGTGCATATCACTGTTGATTATCTGCAAAGATGTTTAACTGAATTAGCTTTCCAAAATGCAAACATGGTTGTCACTGTTCTATTCGAACGAACAACAAACACAAACTTAGATGTGACATACCTATGGAACTGGTAAAAGGGGTAGGGGCTGCAAAACTAAGATGGTTTCATATTTCAAGGTAAGGACTGTTGGTTTAGTTAGTACCATGTTTCTTTCTCCATTTGGTATGATGCATTGGTTGTCGGGTGCTGGTCTGTAGTGTGGCTTTCTAACTGTGCCTAAATGGCTGAAGTGGCAATTTATCCAATCTGTACGAGTTTTAATTTCACGAGACCTCATCCATCACTTGTATGAATTCCTTTATGACTATTTGTGGTGGACATGGTGGTAGGCTACCATATTATGAGCTGATATGATTATCAATTCGTTTAATGTGTTGCTGGTTAATATGTAAATTTTTACGGAAGTCATGTGGCAGTGACATTTCGTTGAAATCTTTTGCAGATTACTGATTTGCCTTTCTCGTTGTACTCAACTTTTGTGATTGAAGCCCGCCATGGTTTCAATAAGGTATGACCCTGAGTTGAATATTTTTCTCCTCTCATTTTCTAGTCTTCAAATTTTGAATCTTCAAATATGAGTTCCAACTAACCTCACTGGTGCAAGGGTTTAAGTTTTTGTTCTATTTGGATGCTATTCTGACTCTGTATCTCTTATTTCTATGCTTCTAATATATTTAATTTTTGACTTTCAGCAAACAGTATGGTTGTTTTTTAGGGACATGTTAAAGGGTTTTGGTCTTGCTATTATACTTGGGCCACCAATTGTGTCTGCAATAATCGTAATAGTAGAGGTATGATAAATTGCTAAAATGTAATGATAGGACTACCAATTATTTGTTACTAATGATTAACATATACAATGTTTTATTGCTTGCAGAAAGGAGGTCCTTATTTGGCCATATATCTTTGGGCGTTTATGTTTGTTCTTTCTATTGTGATGATGACACTATACCCTATTCTCATAGCCCCACTTTTTAATAAGTTCACCCCTGTGAGTTATTAATCCTTTACTAAACAACTTATTTAAGGCAATATAGAGTTTTGTTTGATTTTGATCCTTGATCCTGCTACCTTGCATAGCTTCCAGATGGTGAACTTAGGGAAAAGATTGAGAAACTTGCTGCCTCCCTCAAATTCCCTTTGAAGAAGTTGTTTGTTGTTGATGGATCTACAAGGTCGAGCCATAGCAATGTGAGCATACAATTCATGCTTTATACTATGCTGTACCCTTTTTTTGTTAGTCTTATTGCGGTTTTTATCTGAAATAATTCCATTTTTCTTCTTCGTCAACCTTTCTTTCTCGGTTGTTCATGGTTATCAGAAACTGAACTTTGACTATCATTGTGGATGGTGTATGTTTTGTTTGCAAATGCTTAAGCCTCTTGACTTACAAGAGCTATATACATTATAAAATGTTTTGAGACAGTTGGATGGGTAATTAAGGTACTGTTTTGCAGCTTATTAAGTTACATAAGAATCCCAATGCCCTTATTTCTTTTAGGCGTCTATCAAAAAATGTTGAAGGGTTCATAATTTTATGAGAAGGATCAATATAGTGAAGATTTGTGTTGTGTCTCATGGATCTATGTGGGTTATTATTGTTATGTGCCTTGTTAGTCTGAAGATATCTTTTCACTTGCCAACTTGTATGGCATGAACACGGTTGCCATATCTCATTAGTCATTACAATCATCATATTGGTACACTAATCATAATAATTATAGTTTCAGTGGGTATAATGATCACTTAGACAGGAGTCTTTGACAGAAATGGTCTTAACAATGATTAGACATATACTTTGTCGTTGTTCAGAAGTTTGAAAATGTATCATGGTTGCACAGTATCTGTTATTACAATAACCATGTCCAGATAGGGAATAAAAAGAATTCTCTTGGGTGCGATGTCCTCGCTCTTGCCATGGGCTAATTTATATTGTCAACATCATGCAGGCATATATGTATGGATTCTTTAAAAACAAGCGAATTGTCCTCTACGATACACTAATTCAGCAGGTGAGGATTTCTCTTTTGTGCATGTTCTGATTTCCTGTTTTTGTGCGTTTCTTACTCATGTTTTACTAATTCAGCAGGCGAGGCTTTCTCTTTTGTGCATGCTCTGATTTCCTGTTTTTGTGCGTTTATTACTCATGTTTTACTAATTCAGCAGTCGAGGATTTCTCTTTTGTGCATGCTCTGATTTCCTGTTTTTGTGCGTTTCTACTCATGTTTTCTAAGTGTATCCCTTAAAATTTTAGCTTGCTACCAATACGGCAAATATGTTAGTCGAAGATCTATAATTAGTTGCATTAAAATTTTGGCATATTTATACCACTATTGTGATACGAGTTCCAACTCTTGACGGCATTTTTACTCTCTTGTACCTAGTTTCATGATTCAGTAGGACTGCTGATTATTAATAATTTTGTTCTAATATCTTTTCGCCCTGGTAGATTTGTAAGTTGTTGATGCAAAAGAAACTCGTAAATGTCCGCAAAAACTGTTCATTGGTTATTTATGTCTTATAGTTGTGCAAGGGGGCTTACAGGACCTTGTACGATGCACTTCTGTAGTTCTGTTATGGTTTAGATTGTTCAGTTCTTTGCTGACAAAATTACATAATTATGTCAAATTTCCGATACTTGACATTCATATTCTGATATTTTTGACACAATATTGTGTTTATGCAAAGGAAAACTGCTTCTCAAGTGTCCTCAAAACATATTTTGGTGATCTATGTCTCGTGGTTCGATTATTTTGTGCAGTGTTGTGGATATATCTTATTATTGTAATGCAACTTATAGTAATTTGCAACTCTTTTGCAGTGCAAGAACGATGAGGAAATTGTTGCTGTTATCGCCCATGAATTAGGCCATTGGAAACTTAACCATACCCTGTACTCTTTCGTTGCTGTGCAGGTATGCTTTGATTGCTTCTTTGAGAATGAGTTACTGCCTAATTAATTTTGTTATTGGTTCCTAGCAAATTCCAAAGGGGGTTGACATTGGTATAAACTATGTTGGATATAAGGGATGTTTGTCAGTCTTCAAGGGATAATTAATCACTTTCTTTGAGCATTTAAGCATGATTTGTCACCTTAGATTGGGGCCTTGGAATATAAGTATTAGTTCTGATAGGTTTCTGAAATTTTATGAGAAGACGATTTTTTTTTTGCTATGTGTTTGTATGATTTGATCTGTTTAAATTAAACTGTTATTATATGTGCTTGCTTGGCATACATTTAGGAAGACTCAAAGTTTGCCTCTTTTTTTGTATAATTAATTCAAGTGTGTTAGTCCAGATAAACAAGAAGTTATGTAGTATGTTGTATTCATTTTGTCTTTATAATATATACTTGTAGTCTGTCATTGGCATATTTGTGTTAGTATTGTTGTGTAGTTAACTAAAAGCTCATAGTCAGGGCTTTGGCTTTAATGGTTTTTTTATCTGACCTAGTTTACTGTCTTTATTATCCATCTTACTCAACGCAGATCCTTACTTTGCTACAATTTGGAGGCTATACTCTTGTTAGGAACTCAACTGAACTGTTTCGAAGTTTTGGGTTTGATACACAGCCAGTATTCATTGGTCTGATATTGTTTCAGGTAAATGATTTCAAATAATTACGACAATTAAGATTTTACATGTGTGATATGTGCAGCTATTTATGGTACTTGTGCTTGAACTTTTTTATGCTGAGCATCTCAACAACCTAAAATTTACTTCATGTGAAGATATGCTCACTGTTCGTTATAACTTCTATTGAAGGATGTTAGATTATTTCGTATCAGGATTATTCCCTTTTTCTACTCTATTTATCATGTCTAGTTGTTCTCTATTGCGATCATTTTCTTTTTAGTGTAGGGCAACCTATATACAGGGGTCTCTTAATGTACTTTAAAGGAAAAAAAACAATTAGAGAAAATATATATATATAGTATTAGCTCTCTACCAACTCAACATGGTATCAGAGCTTGATTAGCTTTTAATCAATTTATGGTTCTGTCCACTTGTCAGTTTGTTGTTTAGTTGAGTGGCCGGGGCTGCACTAGTGTAGAATGCTAGCAAGCAACGCCCAAAGTCATCCCAGTTCTTAACCTCAGGTAGATTTCCTATTAGGATTATTCCTTATTACTAGTTCATCCCCATTCCTAGGTTTTACCCGTACAATCGCTCATATAAAAATATGCCCTATTGGGCTTAA
Organism: Erodium moschatum; assembly: GCA_036897745.1. Classification (NCBI taxonomy): domain Eukaryota; kingdom Viridiplantae; phylum Streptophyta; class Magnoliopsida; order Geraniales; family Geraniaceae; genus Erodium; species Erodium moschatum. Next base: position 9,559 of record JAYMSV010001999.1, read on the forward strand.
AGAAAAACAATCAATGAGTAAAAGTCTTCTCTGCCTTCTCAGTAGTGGGAAAAGCTTTTAGATTCGTTTTGCCTTTATGTTGTTGCTCATTTGCTGTGGTGTAGAGGTGAGGATTGGCTATATTGTGCACATGATGTGTTTTTTGAGTGTTAGTTATCCAGCATTCTTGGTTATTTTTCCATAGCATCTAGGTACTATGGCCTTTTAAATGTGTATATTCAAATGTATTCGGGGATGACTTAACCAACGCATAGTTTCTTCTAGTGTAGTCTAGTATTATCGTCTGTTCTGTTCATAACGGCTTTAATGGCATATGCCATTTGTTTGGATCTATAGTGAAAGGAGGAAGAGGTTGTAAAGGATGTTAAAAATAGGACTACCAATACTCTTCTTATTCATTATGAGCAATGTTCTAAATAACGCTAAATAATGGTGAGATCGCGGCAAGATCTCGGTAGAATCCTCATACCGATTTCGATAAGCGGAAACGGTGTAAAAATGGTCAACTTAGAGAAAACCGGGTCAACTCGGTCACCTCTGCATCTCTTTTATTTGATCTGGCTCCTAACCAGATCTGTAAAAGCCTTATGTTTGATGACCTTGAGTCTACATCCGGCGAGCTCGCGAACCGGTCGGAGATGAAGGCACTTGACAAACAATCGTTCTGTAAATCCTCCCGCGACGATGTAGCTGGATGTACATTGCTGAGCGCGAAGTAACTGTGGCCTTGGTGAGGGAGGTGATGGAAGGGGGAAATGGGACTGAGTTTATGATTAGGGTTTGTGGAGGAGTTTCAGAATAAGAAGAGAGGGTAAGAGAAGAAAGAGAGAGGAAAAGAGAGAAGTGGAGAGAAGATATTATTTTTTTGATCAGAAGTGGAGAGAAGATATGAAAGCATTGGAGGCGTAGACATGTAGAGGGCAACTAGGGTTATTTTAGTATCAACTAGGGTTATAACCTTAATTGATACTTCGCCGCGATTTGACCGTTCATTGAATTTTTTCTATTTGGAATCGTTTTGGGCCTAACCGAGATTTAGATCCTTAATTAAAGCTTGGCAGACTTTAGCCATGTAAACTATTGCATCTAATATATAACATAGTTTTGCTGATATTTAAATGGCATTGCATCCGGTGGAGTCATTGATATTTTTGCCTGCCCCTATTTGCAGCACACTGTAATACCTATCCAGCACTTGGTCAATTTCAGTCTCAATCTTGTGAGCCGCTCTTTTGAATTTCAGGTAACATTTACTTGCTGTGCACTGATATATCGAGTTTCGGATTTTTCTAAAATTCGTTTTTTTTGAACATATTTATTTTATTTTAAAGGCTGATGGATTTGCTAAGAAGCTAGGATATGCTTCTCAACTTCGCGCGGGTCTTGTAAAACTACAGGTGATTCATTCATACTCGAACTCCACCCCATACACCCCTTTCAGTTGGGAGAATCACATACTTGATGATCCTTATAATATCTTTCTACATCATTTTCTTATAGAAACATGGTTACATAACATGTTTAATTAAATAAAATTGAATTATAATGTTAGAACTTGTGCTGATTTTACAGGAAGAGAACTTGTCAACCATGAATACAGATCCTTGGTACTCGGCCTATCACTATTCTCATCCTCCTCTGGTGGAAAGGTTGGCTGCTATGGACGAACCGGACAAGAAGGTAGATTAGCATAGCTGTAGCTCACGACAGGATCATACTTTTGATAGCAAGTATTTTGAAGGACGAGTCATTATTAGCCTAATATGGTTCCGGACACAGAGTTCGTGTATACTGAAGTTTCTGTTTTCATCCAAGTCCAACTTTGTTATATGAAAGTGCATTTCAGTTCATAGCAAGTATTTATATGCACAATGTTCCTGTCCTGCCAGCTATATCTTCCCTCACATGCAACCGATTTTATAGCAATTTAGTGTTTCATAAGTCATTTATTTTCTACAAAAAAAAAATTAAAAGATGAAGTGTCTGGTCTAGGGAATAGGGGCTTACTATCCTAAGAAGATGTGTTGTGCATTATTGGAATAATCAACTCAATAATTAGTCTAAGCTATACGCAATAATAATAATTCATATTTAATACGAGCAACCCTTTTGGGTAACCTTGCCTTTCACTGGATAAGCAAGTCGCATCCGCACACACACTGCCTACAAAGAGACCGCAGCCGGCAAATACCT
>JAYMSV010002000.1:0-11751 GCA_036897745.1 Erodium moschatum
GGGGGATCAAATCTTGATTGTATAATGCATTTCTCTGCTCTCTCATGGAATGTGAGAGCGCTCTCCTCTAAACAAAAGAGGAGGATGGTGGCTGAGGAGTTCTCAAAAAGGAAGCCTCAAGTTGTTTTCATTCAAGAATCCAAGATGGCTAAATTCCCAATCAACCTAGAAAGGTCTTGTGGCTTTGGTGCGAACTGGGAGTCTATTTATTCCCCTGCTGAAGGCTTACCGGGTGGAATTATATCAAGCTGGAACAAGTCTATTTTCAAAATAATGAGTAAAGTTTTGAAGAATGTTCTGATCTGGTGTGGGGAAGTGATCCAATCTACTACTCCTATATGCTTTATTAATGTTTATGCTCCTTGTTGTGAAGTGGATAAAGCTGCTTTATGGGTCTATCTGGAGAATATCATTCTTGAAACTACAGGGCCAATTTTGGTAGCAAGTGATTTTAATTCAGTTTTGAGTTTTGAAGAGAAACGTGGGATCCAAGTAACTAGTGCAGAGATAAGAAAGTTTGAAAATTTCATTAACTCTTCTTCTCTCATTGACCTAACAATGGCTGGAGGTAAATTCACCTGGTATGGGCATTCAAGTAAAGCTTCAAAGCTAGATAGATTCTTGATCAATGCAGATTTTCTCAGCTTCTTTGGTTCAGTAACACAGAAGAATCTCCCCAGATGTTTATCTGATTATAGACCCATTTTCTTATTTTCTGAGAAACCTGATTGGGGTCCTAGGTCTTTTAAATTTATAAATGCTTGGCTCGATCACAAGAACTGCCTTGATCTAGTCCGATCTTCCTGGGAGTCTCTTTCTTTTTCAGGTGATCCTTGCTACACTCTTTGGCAGAAATTAAAGGCCTTGAAATTCTATTTAAAAGACTGGAATGTCTCAGTCTTTGGATTCTTGGAGAAAGAAAGTCATGATTTGAAAGCAGAAATTGACAGACTTCATTTGATCTCAGAATCTAGAATCCTATCAGATCCCGAGAAAGCTTTGAGATCTCTAACTGGTGCTCTCTTGATACAAAAATCTAAGAGACTATCTACTTTATGGAGCCAAAAGGCTATAACCAAGTGGTTAAGGGAAGGTGACTGTTGCTCAAATTTTTTTCACCTTATAGCTAATTTCAGGGCCTCAAGGAATTACATTGCTGAATTGATTTGCAATGGTATCACTATATCTGATCCAACTTGTATAAAAAGCGAAGCAACTAATCATTTCAGGGCCCATTTCACAAAATCTATAGCTCCCATGTGGGATCTACCTACCTTGCCCTTCAAGAAATTGTCCATCCTTCAAGCTCAAAGTCTTGAATTACCTTTCACTGAGGAAGAAGTTTTGAATGCTCTGCATGATTTGAATGGAGCAAAAGCACATGGTCCAGATGGATATACATTGAGCTTCTATAAAAAATGCTGGCACATCATTAGAGAATATGTCTTAAAAGTCTTTGAAAGTTTTTATAATAAAAGGGTGATAGGAAAAGGAATCAACTCTACATTCCTTGCCTTGATCCCTAAGATTGAAAGTCCTCTTTGTTTCTCAGACTTCAGGCCAATTAACTTGATCTCCTCATGTTATAAGCTTTTGGCCAAAGTTCTCTCTAAAAGACTGAAGAAGGTGATAAGTGATGTGGTAAGTGACACCCAGTCAAGATTTATCTGTGGAAGGCAAATACTAGATGAGATTCTCATAGCCTCAGAAATTGTGCACTCAGCTAAAAAATCAAAGCAGCAACTCTCAATAATCAAGCTGGATTTTGAGAAGGCATATGATACCTTAAGCTGGGATTACCTTATAACAGTCATGATGAGAATGGGGTTTGGGAAAAAATGGTGCTCATGGTTGTTGAATTGTTTCAAAGCCCACATCTCAGTCTTATTAAATGGATCCCCATCTCCTGACTTTTCAATGGGAAGGGGAATCAGACAAGGATGTCCTCTATCCCCAATATTGTTTGCTATTGCAGGAGAAGGTCTGCATTTGGTTATGGAGAAAGGGATAATTGATGGCAGCTTTGCAGGTTTCAAATTTGGAGATGAGGGCCCTGAAATTTCCCATCTCCAGTTTGCTGATGATACAATTATCTTCCTTAAAGGTGATGCATCTGCTATTTCTAACCTTAAATTATCTCTTGCCGGGTTTCAAATTTGTTCTAGTTTGAAGATCAACTATAGCAAATCTAGTTCAACAGTTTTGAACCCATCTTCTCTTAATGATGATTTGGTGGCTGAGATGCTGGGTTGCTCTCCCTGCTCTTTACCCTTCTCTTATTTGGGTTTTTCTTTGGGAGCTAATCCAAGAAGAATCAAGACTTGGGATCCTATAGTGGCAAAATACAAGAGAAAATTGAATTTATGGCAAGCTAGATATCTAAGCTTGGGAGGAAGGATAACCTTGATTAAATCCACTTTGGTTGCTCTCCCTCTCTATTATATGTCCCTCCTGAAAGCTCCAAAATCAGTTATTCTAAATTTAGAGAAATGGCAAAGGGCTTTCATGTGGAGCAAGTCAGCTGGAAAGAAAGCTATTCATAAAGTTTACTGGGACAAGGTTTGCTCTCCAAAGCAAGAAGGAGGTCTTGGTTTAAGAAGGCTCTCCTTGATGAATGACAGTCTTTTATCCAAATGGTGGTGGAGATTTTGTTCTGAAAATGAATCTCTTTGGAAACAAGTTCTCTGCATCAAATATGGCTGGAACCTGAGGGATTAGAACCTCTGTAGCTTTGATAGAATTGATAAGAGTTCATGGCTTGGTCACATTCAAAGTCTCTCTTTTGAACAAAGATTTAGTGCACTATTTGGCTACTCAGGTATGGGCTGGAAATTAGGTGTTGGTGACAGAATTAAGTTCTGGCAAGATATCTGGCTAGGAGAATCAAAGCTCAAGGACAAATATCATAGCCTCTTTGTAATTGCAGTCAACAAGTTTGGATATGTAAATGATTTTTGACTTGATAATTGCTGTGACATTACCTTTATAAGACAGAGGGTGGAGTGGGAAAGCTCTTTGGAGAGTCAGCTTCTGGCAGAATAGGCACAAATAAAGCTCAATTTTTCTCACTCTGATCAGCCTATTTGGTTGCATAAAAAGCATGGTTTCAAAGTGAGCTCAGTGTACAGAATTCTGTCAGAAAGAGGATCATTTAAATCATGGGGCTCAACACTTTGGAAGTTAGGATTCTCCCCTAAAGTCTCTGCATTCCTATGGTTATGTTGTCATGATGTCATCCCAACAAAGGCTTTTTTAGAGGAAAGAGGGTTGAGATTGAGTATCAACCAGAGTCTTTGTCCCTTCTGCAAGTAAGCTATTGAGGATGCATCTCATCTCCTTCTTCACTGTCACAAAATCTGGATCCTGTGGGGGTAAAGTCTTCAATTGGTGGAGGATTAAATTTGCCATGCCAGCAGATATCCCTTCATTATTATCATCTTGGAATTCTTTGGCTCCATTTGGTTCAAAAAGGTTCTGGAAGGGCATCATAGGCAATTGTATCTGGGAAGCTTGGCTTGCAAGGAATGATTTGTGTTTCAATAATAAGGAGGTAAATTGGGATGCTCTTCTTTGGAAGATTCAATCTTCAGTGTTCAACAATATCAAAGCAAAGGATGGAGCAGGGATCAACTTCTCTGTGTTAGAGTGGTCGAGATCACCTATTAAGTGTTTTGGAAAGTTTAAATCCCCTCTTGTGGTATTTTGGTAGTTGCAGGCTTTGTACTTGTGTTTCTGTCAAGTGTATTAATGTAATTGGCTTCGGCCCGTTTTTTGTCTGCAGAAGCTGCAGCTACCTTGTCTTCCTCTTTTCGGAAACAAGGAATTATGAAAATTCGTTGATAAAAAATTCCTCTACATTTTCATCTAACAAATCCCCTAATTTTCCGTCTAACCTAAAGCCCTAATATTTCACAAGCAAATCCTTAATTTTAGCTACCACTTCAACTAACAAATCTTAAGGCCTTAATTTTTTCTTTCATTTGGGATCAGTTCAAAGCCCTCAAATATCTTACTCTAAATTTCCAATAAACATGAAATGTAAGCAATTTTCAACTTCCATGAACATCGACATTTTTTATATTTAAAGAAGGGACTTACAATGTGCAGTGTATGCACGATAGCCCGAATTTTCTCTGTCAAAGAAAGACCACATCTTCAAGCCTCGAACTTCACGCCTCAACTTCGCTAGGAGCTGTCACAACTCACCGCTCGACTTCACTCCCTATGTTGGCTTCAGTCACCGTCAAGCAACATTTCGAGCTTCTCAGTCAGCGGCCGAGATTGTAGTTTGATAGACAATGTAAAACTTTGGGACGAAGCACGGTAAATGATATTTACCGAAGACGTTTACATCAATTAGTAAGTGCCTGTAACGGCAAAGGATCATACAAATTATAATGTTAAGACCATCCATAATGGGTCGAGTAAATTCGACGCCTGTGTGTGGAAGAATAACAAAAAAGGTGGCCCGATTCGTGGGAAAAAGTGGGTCGAAATTGTTTTCAATTAATTGGCTACGTGGCGATTCTCCATCCACGAATCGGGCTTCAGACTTTTTCGACGGTCTACGAATCCATCGACAATTAGGACGTCGAATCGACTTAATCTTGAATTTTCGAATTTTTTTCTCGAAAGAATGCAGAATCGACTCCCCGTTCGATGTCATAATGGATGGTCTAAATGACACGTAGTTTAGTGTAATCGAATAATGAGTTTCTTATCATGTGTAAAATAGGGCGAGGATTTTTACTTGATCGTCAACCTGTACCGTAAAATAGCATTCACATGGCCATTGTCCAGTTCTATTTCTCAATGGAAAAGGTAAAATCTATAAAAGAACTGGAAAATTTTCCAGGTGATGAAAAGTCAAAGTCGAGGATGGTTCTATGGAAGGTCTGAGCCACACAGGACACGGCGCCGAACCAAGGCTAAACATATGCTACTTTTCTACTAAAAATTCTCTCCATTTCCACTTCGCATACACATCTTAGATACCCATAATCTCTTCCCTTGATTCTCACTTTCTTCTCTCGCTCTTACAGGTTAGCTTCTCAAGATCTCATCCATGATCTCTAAAATTTCCTTCCTTGATTAATCGTCTGTCTTTTCTCAAGTTACTTTGCGGAATCATAAGTGGGCGATTTAGTTTTTTGGTGTTGATTCTTCTATATTTCTGGGTGATATTTTTCAGTTTTGTGCGTACAAATGGGCTCTTTTGTATCTGTGATTGGATTTCCTTGTTTGGGTTTCAGTATTATCCTTTTCTAAGATTGGGTTTTCTGTAGTTTTGATGTTTTTGTGCATTTCCATGATCAAATCACAATTTTGCTATTTTGTTGAAATTGCCAACTATATGAGCTATCTCTGGTTGGGTTTAGTGAGAGTCAACAGTTGGAAGCCAGGGTTCTAGTTTTCAGAAAAAAAGTATTATTGCATATAATCTGCTTATCAGAGATCTATTTCATTTGATCATTGTGAATTTATAATTGGCTGGTGGTTTCTGGTCTCAGGATAAAAGGGTTTTGGGGGCCTAAGTCACACACATAGGATGACTAATAATGCAGCAGCCTGCGCCGAGAGGGCTACTAGTGATACACTTATTGGTCCGGATTGGGCAATAAACATTGAGTTATGTGATATCATCAACATGGAGCCTCGGTATAATCATTTTCATTTCTAGTTTTTTGTCTGACAAATGGTTTGTGTTATATCTTTTTTTTTGTATGTGGGTTATACTTTAACTTATCAATGTGTGTTTGAAAAGATCATCCTTGTTTGGGATGGAGGATTGAGGTTTAGTGTATGGTTTTGTATATGTGGTACAACGAACGCTTCTGAATCGTTGCAATTGCTCTTACCCTTTCCTTGTTCTGTTTTGATGTATAAAATAGGTATTAGGTCACTAGTGCGGACATAGTTGGTGTACTATCTACCATAACGTGTGATGAATTTAGCATATCACTTCTTTTATTTTGTTTTTCATTTCTTGCTTCTTTGAGTTTTAGTTCTTTTAGGGCTTTTGAAATCTTAAAATAGGTTTTAAGGATCCTAGAAGTTCAGACATGACTGACATTATAATCAAAGTAGTGAATCTCTAGTTCTCTTCAACTCTTCTCCAAGTTCAAGGTTTGCATATATGTTACAAATGCATGTACAAACAAATTAGTCGGTACGTATATGATTTAACGTTATTACCTTATCTTCTAGAAACATCTTATTGCTGCTGATGCCGCTAAGTGCGTACAAGTACATTTTCTTCTATTGCTCTCAGTGACTGAGATTTGTTTCTATTCTTCAATGTTATTCTTTTAGAGTCTAAACCTTGTGGTAAATGCTGATATTTATTTCTACCCTTGAATTTGACTGGCACTGTAGGCAAGCAAAGGATGCTTTGAAGATACTGAAGAAACGTCTTGGCAGCAAAAATCCAAAAATACAACTTCTGGCTCTTTTTGTTAGTATTTTCTCTCTTTCCAATCTAATTATGTGCTTTGCAATTCAAGTTTTTTAACCATATAGTCCTGATTGGACCACTCTTGAAGACTTCAAGATTCAATCACGACCCTTTCATCTACAAAAATAAAGGAAAAACACCGAAGTACCAAAATACCACAAACCTAACAAATAACTAAATCAACAAAATAACTAAATCAACAAAATAGATGAATGATACGGGAAATATGGTCAAATAATATCATATCAAGTTTAGGCTCATCAAATTCCTCCACACTTAAGCCTTGCTCGTCCTTGAGTAAGTAAATAAGTAATATCTACAATCTAAGATACCCTTCCAAGCAAAACCCTCGATATCAGCTCTAAAGGCGGTGATGCGCATCATTCTAAAACAAAGTTCAAAGAATGACTAAAACACTCAAACCTAAAAAGTTCTTGAATTTCTCATAATGTCCACTTATTTCTATAATTGGTATATCCAAGAGATTGTTGCTAATTGCTTCCCACCATTCATGTCTTTTATCCATTCACATATAGTCTTCACTCAAGAATTCATTTAAATATTTCCTTACCCACATTTTTACACTAAATATTTAAATATTGTTTATTTATTTTTTTAAATATTTAAATATTTTTTTGATTTTTTTTAAATATTTAGTGTAAAAATGTGAGTCAAATAATATTGTTATGTTCATGTCATGTGTATACTATATGTAAAAGTAGATTAAATGGTCTGTAAATAAATAATATTTTTGCTAGAATTTAAATTTCATTTTGGCTTTATACCAAACACTGTAAAATTTGAATTATGTTTCTATTCCAAGGTACTCGAACAATAATAATATTCCATTCCATGGCACCTAGAAAAGCCCGTAACAATCATTTCATTCCATTTCGTTCTTCTTAACAAACATAACCTAATTGTTACAAGTAGCTGCATATCATATAAGTAGAACAAACATGTTCTTGGGTTCAAGTTACAAGCATGCCTGTTTTTATTAACAAGAAGATACTAGCCATATTGTCATACTAATAACATTTCTGAAATGATTTGACCCCTAGGTATTGGAAACTTTAAGTAAAAATTGTGGTGAGAGTGTTGTTCAGCAGATTGTTGAGCGCAATATCTTACAAGAAATGGTGAAAATAGTGAAAAAGAAGGTGATTGGTTTCTTCTGACCCCTGTGTGGATTTTGCATCATTTTCTCTAGTTAGCGACTAACTCAAATCTCCTGTATTCTTATCCCAACATAATCTAATTGCACAGCCAGATTTGAATGTAAGGGAAAAGATACTCATTTTGATAGATTCATGGCAAGAAGCTTTGGGGGGACAACATGGAAGGTATCCCCAGTACTATGCTGCATATAATGATTTGAAGGTAATTGCTTTGAGAATCTTTATGTTTTTCTTTCGTGACAAGTATCTATTTTATACGGTTTGGTAAACTGAAACTTGCACCAAGCATTATAAAACAACAATCACATCGGGCTATAGTCATCATGTCTGTATGAAAAGTTTACTTCTGCTGTTACTCTAGTAATGTTTCATAGGCTGTCCAGGACATATGTCCACGTCCTTTTGTATAAGCGGACAGTTATGTACCTGATCAATGGGACCTCAATATTTTGAGCAAGTATTTGAAGTTCCAGCTAGTTTGCGGCCTACCAATAGACCAATTTAGTTACGTTGGCTCCATTGTTATATCTGAATTCTTTTGGTCTCTTTTAAATACCTAGCATTTGATTGTGCTTGCATTAATCGATATTAGATATAATATTTCCGCTGCTCTCTCTTTTTTCTTTTGAAAATTCTATGTGAAGGATTTTGTTTTTGCTGTATATGCATTTTGTAAATATCATGTCCTCATTGATATAGTTTACTATTTGGCAGTCATAGTGCTAGTTCATAACCAAGTTTCAGTGTGTGAATTTTACTATGTCCGGGGTTCGGTCATTGAAGGAAACTTATCTGATATTTTGCAGTCTGCTGGAGTCGAATTTCCACCTCATGAAGAGAACACTGTGCCATTCTTTACTCCGCCCCAAATGGACCCTGTAGTTCAGTCTGCTTCAGTATATGAGGATGTTGCCACTCAGGCCTCTCTTCAGGACGATGATTCTGCTCTCAGGTAATTTCCTTGACTATATCTTCCGTCACATTGCTTCAGCTTCTATACTTTTTTCTGTGTTGCATCCACACATTAGACATAGTCTAAAATCATAGCTGACCCTCTTCTTTTCATACCTGAAATTAGATGGGTTGGCCTTTCCCATTGGTAGCTTGCAAAATTATCAGATCTATAGTGTATGCATAGTGCTCCCGAGAAATTCTGACCAGTTCGACAGGTGGGCTTTGCCCATTTCTTTGAATGTCAATTCTGATACCTTTGAGTCATGTGTGAACCTGTACATGATGATGTATGTACCTGCCAGAATTTTTTATTTTTAGCCTGGTTGAGAAGCAAGAAATTTTTGCTTGTCTTTGTGGCAAAAAAATGAGCGCAAGATTGAAGTTTCACCTTTCTTATGGCTTCAAAAAATGGCATACTCTGACCTAGCAATTTTATAAATTTCTTGTTGTTAAATTTTAATACCATTTAAGTTATCCCACACCGAAAAAATGTGGACCAAGTTCTCTATTTATATACTAGTTGGACCATCCATTTAATTGTTTGAACTTTTGAGTTGTAGTAAGTTTAACATGGTATTAAAATCTGATTGATTGAGTTTTGCCGCCTCCCCCTGTTGTCTTCAGTACATGTGTTGGATGTGTTTCTTGTTATGCTCCACGTGCAGGGCTTGTTGTGTTGTAGCTGTCCCATGTGGAAAGAATGTGATGACCTCTTTATGTACAAGTTGGGCCCTCCACCTAATAGCCTAAGCCTTGGGGCTTGCGTGAGTAACAAATAATTAAAGAACTACAAATTCATATTAGTTGTTCCATTAAGAAATAGATATAATGAAAAAAAATCACGTGTCATAACGAATCGTATCCGAGTTGGTGCTTCATAGGTCTTAAATTACTAGATTAGTAAACAGGGCATTTCATGTATCTCTGTTTATTTGTAGTTATAGTGGATGCATGGGCACAATGAGAAAAATATCCTTATTGGTTTCATGTTTATAAGCAGCTCAGAAGAGATGCAGACTGCTACGGGACTGGCAGACCCATTAAATGACATGCTCGGTGCATTGGATACAAGAGATCGGGAGGTACTATCTTTCTTGACCTTTATTCTTTTTATTTTATTATTATTATGGCTATGATTCACCATTTCATTTAATATTGTAGTTTAATACTCATGCATTTTAGTTTGTAGTGTGGTTCGTTGAGTAATTTTACATTTGATGTGTCATTCGAGTTTGTTTTATCCAAACTAGGAAGATCTAATTTCATGGTGGAGAATGTAGCTCTTGTAAGCTGTGAGTTGTGGAAATAATGTGTTTCCTAGTTTTATGTGGTACTTGTGATATTGCATACCATTTGCAAATACCAGTTGTTGAGTATACTGTATACCACATAAGCTTTGAGGCTAGGATTTTGTTGGCGTTTTTTATATGTATGACTTCAACCTGAGACCTTGCTGAAGGGAAGGCAAGTTGTCTGTCACTTGGTCCAAGTGCCCAATAGGTATTGGTCTTTGATTGAAATCGATATATATGCTTTAGGTGTCCTTTTTTTCTTTTTGGAAGTACAGCTGAATGATTGTTTTTGCTGATGATATGACCACAGAGCGTAAAGCAGGAAGTGATTGTTGATCTTGTGGAGCAGTGCCATAATTATCAAAAGCGCACTATGCTGCTTGTGAATGATGCTGTGTAAGAATTTGAAGCATATTGCAATCTGCAAGTCCTCTTCAGTTTGAACCTGTAATACTGAGTCTTTTTGTTTTTGGTGTCTGTAGAGATGAGGAAGTCTTGTGTCAGGCATTGGCATTGAATGATAGCTTACAGAATGTACTTAAGCGGCATGATGACATTGCTAAAGGAACTGTTACTGTTACTGTTACTGCTGCTGCTGCTGAAACAGAAACGGTGACCCCAGTCGGGCCCCTTGTTACCCGAACCGCGAACCCACTCGCGCCTCTTGTTACCCGAACGGCGACCCCAGTCGTGCCTCTTGTTACCAGAACGGCGACCCCAGTCGTGCCACTTGTTACAGAAACAGCGACCCCAGTCCTGCCCTTTGTTAATGTTAACTATGAGGATGAGGATGATGATGAGTCAGATGATGACTTCTCCCCCTTGGCTCACAGGTGATGAAGTTTTCTGGGGATATGATGCACTTGTCTTGGTTCTTTCCATAAAATAATGTAACATTGGCATTAGTTTGATGCGGTTGAATTCATCTGAACTAATTGTTCATAATATAGGTCGTCTAGAGATCATTCTCAAGGACAGAAGAGGACTCCCTCATTTCTTCCTCCCCCTCCACCTCCATGGATGAAGCCAGATGCTGGCATGGTTGATTATCTCAGTGGTGATGCCTACAAATCCGAAGAGGCCGTTGGAAGTCGTTCCAACACCCGATCTCTGCCCCCAACAGTTGCTCATTCCACTAACTCTGCTGGCTCGTCATCACCTCTACACAATGAAGCAAGCAAATCTCAGCCTCGGGAATTCCTTCCGCCCCCACCGTCCAGGTATAATCAGAGACAAGAGTTTTTTGACCAAAATGCCCCCGCTTCAAGTACAAGTAATGTCCCATATGACAGCTTAGTTGGACAAACCCGGAATCTGCCCCTTAATTCCACAAAACAGGTGAAACAGGAAGATGCTCTCTTTAAAGACCTGGTGGATTTTGCTAAAGCCAAGTCATCCAAACCCAACAGATCATATTGATTAGTCCGGGTTAGTGGTTATGGTTACGGGTTGTTCTTTTTCTGGTATAGCTGATGGATATTGTTAGTGTAAGAGGTATTATATCAGATCATGAGACTTTTTAGCAGTTACATTGAATAAATGTGGGTTGGACCTTCAGGGTGTATGGTGTGTCTTGCATTGTATCATACTGAACTATTTGTTGTGTAATCAGATTTGATTATTCTCAAGTCTGTTTTCTTCCTTTTTCATTGATGGTTTTGCATGTTAGTATATTTTTTTTTTATTTGCTGTGAACTAACTTACGATGACTCTTATGTATGTATACGTGTTTTGCAATTCGGAACTCTTGTATGTATATTTACAGTGGTGGTTTCAACTTTTCGCTAAAATAACAGATTTGTGGACAGAAAATAGTTTACGGTAAGTTTTTGCAAAATATGTATAGTCACCGCATGTTTTTGTAACTATCCCT
>JAYMSV010002001.1:0-11748 GCA_036897745.1 Erodium moschatum
CTCATGTAGAGACTAAACAATTTATTCTAATTCTCAGTCTGTTTATTTCATTCTTCTCTCTTGGTATATATAGCCAAAGAGGTTACCTAAAACCCAAAGCCCTAATAATACAACCATAATTGGTAAACTACTCAACTTACCTATTCCTAATACAACTTGAACTAAACAACATTAATCAAAAGGGAAATAAAATAATTAAAGAACCCAAAAGCCAAACCCTTGCCCGAACCGGCCAACAGCTTTGGTGTTGGGTTTATCCCACCTTGTACGGGCCGTACGGCCCGTAACATATGAATTTGGACCAAGAGTGAAAATGTGCATTATTTATTTGTTTATTCACCATGTAGCCTAATAATTACACACGGGGCATGTATCATCTCCTTGAGTGGAATGGATTGAACCTCTGCCCTATATTTTCTTAGAACTGAGGAAATGAGCTTCTGTTTTGGCTAGTCACCCCCATTCCTCATTTCTAGAGTTTACTTTGTATGGTATCGGACTCTAAGAGTATATTGTCTTCAGGATCCTAAACCACTGGGCAGAAGTAGAGAAGAGAAAGGTGAAAAAATGTGTCTTCAAAGATACCAGCTTGAGCAAGATGTAAGTGTCTTCCATATTCTCTGTAATTCTTGTCTGGTCTTGTTTCTTCTAAAAAATATTGAATATTGAAATAAACATATCAATTCAAAGGGGTCATGCATGATTATTTTTGGTAATGAAAAGCAAGAGTAGGTTTTTGTTTAAATGATCAATTTTTTCTTTCTTTCAAAGGTTTTGCAGTCTTCTGGTATAGTAGCTTGAGTTTTCGCACCTTATTATGTGCATGATCAGCATTACATTTGCTAATCTCTAATCTTGAGTAAATCCCCACTAATGAGTTAATCCTATTGCTGATGCCATTCTGAGTTACAGGTAACAGAGTTGCAAAAGAAGCTGCAAGAAGAGATTGACTTGCATTTAGCTCTTGCAAGTGCTGTAGAACACTCTGGTTCACTCTTCTCTAATTCTCCTGGCCAGCTTCCAGATAAGGTAAGCTTTTCTATATTGGTTCTTTTATTCAGTATGTCTTCTTGTTATCTCATGCTTTCTAGCCTTGATCAGGCCCAGGAACTTTTGGATAGTATATCTGTATTAGAGATCACCGTATCTAAGCTTGAAGAAGAATTGATTGCTCTGGAATGTCAACTTAGTCAGGAGAGGAATGAGCGCCGTCTTGCCGAGTACCGTTTAAGACATTTACCCTATCCTGCATCAACACATTTTAATTGCTCTCCTGACTACTTAACAGAACCGGTATTAACTCTTGTACTTTACTTGAAAGGTTTTTCAGTTGTTTAGGCAATTAAACTTTCATTGCTAAAATATTTTATCAGTTGTTTAGTCTAGTCTTCCTTTTTTTTGTCTCATTGAGTTCCTTTCCATGGAAATTGGAAACTCTTGAAAATCCTGAGTACATGTAAAGAAGTTAACAATCAGCAGTTTATTGCAGATTAAGAGGTTTTGCAATGGTGACAGAAGAGAAGAGACAGATGACATGTCTCCATCCAAAGACTTGGACAAACATCCAAACAAGGTTTATATTGTTGAGAATCTCTGGCACCACCCTAATCAGCTTTCAGAAGAAATGATACTGTGCATGAGAGACATTTTCCTCATTTTAGCAGATTCATCTAAGTTCTCTTCTGTTGAGGGCATTGCCTTGTCATCCTCACCTCAAGAGCACTCCTATTCTAGTTTGGCAGATTCGCCTGGAACAGCTTCACTGATGAGGAGTACCTTGGTTGATTTGGAACATGATTTTGAAGTTTCATCACAAGATAGGTTGTTGGATCCGTATAGGGTTCCTGGCAAAGTGGATTGGACAACTAGTATAGGATCATATAGCAAGGCAGTCGAGGTCTCTTGGTTGTCTGTTGGGAAAAAAGAACTTGAATATGCAGCCGGGGCTTTCAAAAGATTTAGGTTTGCTACTCAAAAACTCTTAATCAATGCCAAAAAAATCTAAAACCTATGTGGCATCTCTCTCCCCTCAAAAGCTTAATAAGCCATGAATGATATACTAAGCTTGGGAGTATAATCTTGACAATGCAACTTGAGTATTCTTGTTAAGCGCTTATACTAATCGAATTTTGACGATACACAAGTTTCTTATCAATAGCTACATCTGGGTCTACTTTAGCTGAGGGGTTGACCTATTTATGCTGTTAATCCTCCGTGTTTTGCAGGCTACTTGTTGAGCAGTTAGCTAGAGTGAACCCATCTTCGATGAGTTGCAATGAGAAGCTGGCATTTTGGGTCAACTTGTACAATGCATTGATTATGCATGTAAGTCATCTTTTAGCCATAATCACAATTTTGTTTTGTTCACACACTTATGTGAGTTTGAAGAACTGGTCCAAAGCTTGTATAAGATGATGATGATGTGGACCGTTGACTGTTTTTGAGATGTCTCAATTCTCAGGCCTATTTAGCATATGGAGTTCCAAAAAGTGATACTAAACTACTTTCCCTAATGCAAAAGGTTAGTTTCCTTTTATTCTTTAATACTGAACTGTATATAGTTCGAAATCAGTGTGGAAATTTCATAGCAATGCATGCAGGTAGCTTATGTTGTTGGAGGGCACTCATTCAGTGCAGTCGATATTGAGTACACAATTCTGAAGATGAAACCTCCAGCACACTGCCCTCAACTGGTATGCATCAATTAAAACTATTCTCATTGCCTTTATTTATTAATTAATTTAGGGATAATGGCAAAAAAGTATCCTGTACTTCTGACTTTTTGCTGGTTGAGACCCTTATCTTCAAATCGTCGCGGGTTGTGGCCCTGAACTTTTAATTTATTGCATTTCTTATCAAATTGTCGCCCTTGAAAATTTAAATTATAAAACAAAAAATCCATACTTTGATTAACTCGCTTAGGTTAGTGAATGAAAAATATAATCATGATAGTAGAATTTGAAAACAGAAAAAAATTGATTTTGTGTATTTTTACTTTTAATTTGTAAGTTCAACGGTAAAATCGTCATTTGGGAATAAATTGACATAAAATGTAACAAACTATAAGTTCAGGGCAACAACCCGCAACGATTTAAGGACACGGGTACCAACCTACAAAAAGTTATAGTACAAGGTGCTTTTTTTTGCCATTAATTTATAATGACGAAAACTTGACTTGTGCATACAATTTTTCAGGCCTTGGTTCTTGCACTTCCTAAATTCAAGGTATCGGAGGAGCTGAAAAAGTACTCGATTGATCATCCGGAACCTCTCTTGGCCTTTGCTCTAAGCTGTGGGATGTATTCTTCGCCTGCGGTAAGGTCTTAAGAGCTTTAGATTAGTGAAACATCTCTCGAACAGCAATGGTACTATCAACCTTACTTTTTATGGGCAGGTGAGAATCTTGAGGCCTGGAAATGTGAACGAGTTGCTTATGAAGTCGATGAAAGACTATATCCGAGCTTCGGTTGGTATAGGGGAAAGAGGGAA
The DNA here is from genome assembly GCA_036897745.1 of Erodium moschatum. Taxonomy (NCBI): domain Eukaryota; kingdom Viridiplantae; phylum Streptophyta; class Magnoliopsida; order Geraniales; family Geraniaceae; genus Erodium; species Erodium moschatum. Next base: position 3,490 of record JAYMSV010002001.1, read on the forward strand.
GCTATTGGTGCCAAAGTTGTTGCATAGTTTTGCCAAAGGCAATGTGGAGGAGACTTTGCTGCCCGAATGGATCTGCCAATTCCTCTCCCCGGAGCAAGCCGCTATGGTTAAAGACTGCTCCTCCTCTCACAAGTGGAGGCTCCTCGGGCCTCGAAGCTTCACTGTGGTGCCTTTCGATTCAAGGTTCCGCTACCTCTTCCTACTGGGGGAAACTAAGCAGAGGTAGTCAGCATGTGATGGATGAGTGACCTACCTCCTTTTGGCTTTTGCAGAAGAAAGATGATTGATCATTGTGTAGGTGTAGCCATTCTTCATCTTAACTCTCTGTTATATATGTCTCATGTAAACTTGCTTATGAATCTTCTCCACATTTTAATAAGAGGATCCGTTATTTAAGAAAATAAAATTGTACGTAACATGGCTTTACCTTGTATATATAATATAACACATTCTTAGTAAAAAAAATAAATAATAAATATGTCAGATTGAAATAGCCATGGTTTGTTCCTAGTTTTCTACACACGACCATAGTAGGAAGACAGGTAAATAATTGAGCCCACCAGAAGGCCCATAAGCGGTCAGTGGATAGGCAGATCGTCTCCGAAGAGGTAGAGAAGGCGCTCGACGGCCCAACTAGGCTCGGAGGTCTGCGAAGGGGTCACGAGCGGGGCCCTACAGAGAGGGCATGTACTGTGATTACCATCTCGGTCTGGACGGTCGTGATCCACCCAGCGGTCGATGCAGCCCTTGTGGAACACGTGGCAGCAATTCCGGAGTTGTCTGACCTGATGCCAGCTCTTGAGGCGGCCCAAGCACACGGCGCATGTGTCGTGGGTCTCCGGCAGACGGGCGGCGATATCAGCGAAAGTGGCCGATACTAGATTGTCTCTGATCAATTGAGAAGAAGCCCAGGAGCGAGATTGGTCGTCGGAGGAATGTCTGAGGGAGAGGGTCCAGGCGGCGGCCCAGCGGAGGACGGTGATGAGGGCGGCGGCGTTGGAGAGGAGGTGTGTGAGCACGAAACCGACCGAGGCTTGCTCGAAGAAACCCATGTTTAGCTAACCAATTTGATCGTTATTAAGGCAAAGGAAATGGCTTTAGGAGGTCACGCCACTCAAAGATTCGTTGCGTACAGGAAACTCGAATTAAGACCAAACTTGTCTCGTCTCTCCAACTCGACTCAAACATATGTATATATATATAGCAAAATTACACGGCATCCCTTTTTATTCGGTTGGTACATGTTTTTTTTTTAAGGATTAATGGGTCATTTTTACATATCAATCGTTGAAGATATACGTATAATCTGATGAAACACGTAAGCAAATGATAAATACTATTGATTAATTAGCCTATAATATTATTGACTCCCGATTGAAACCAGAGAAAAACACAGAACACCCCAGAACATGCAAACAACGTGCACGTCAAAAATGTCACATAAACGGCTCACCAAAAATGTAACTAGTACGCATAAAGCGCAATTAGTGCACACCAAAGCCGCAATAAATGCAGTTTATTTGACACGATGAGGCCACAAAAGAAGCCAAGGGAGTCCAAAAAGGACCCCGGATGACCCGACCTGGGATGTCATGGAACGATACACCATCTTACTGTCACACCCACTGACCGGATTGCTTCAATGCTTTCTTCAATCGGCTCGCAAGCGAGTCCGAGTGATAGATATCAGCGAGAAATACCACAACCAGCGTATGGTTTGATCAAATCCTTCCGTTGTTTGCGAGTCTTCTTTTCCCCCAATCCACGACAATTCTTTGCCATCAACTTTGTCATCGACAATGCACCTGATTGGCAACAAGAGAACAACTAGAAGAACTCTAAAAATACAACGACCACGAGAGAAAGAGAGAATAGGGAGAAACGTAACTAACGTAGAGAACCGAGATCGAGGGAAAAAATCTATATCGACGTTCACCAAATCAACGACGCCCAAATCTAGTCCTATGTTACTCCTATACCAGACTCAAAGGTTTTTTCCCAATTAAATGGATTTGTTCAAAACTTGTGAACTCCAATTATCCCTATATATTGATATCACTAGGTGACAAATGTTATTAAATAAACCAACTCTCGAGTATATGGAAAGGTTGAACCCGAACTTAACTCATTTACCTCTAACTCGAACCAATTATAACAAACTCAAACTCAAGCTCAACCAACTTTATATTTTACTACTTGGGGTTGGGGATATGCTTAAGTGATAGACTTGTGCTGATCATGGACACAACTTGTGCCCGGTAAGACCCACAACATGCCTCCACCATCTTTATACTTAGGCAATTACCTTACAAGTATCAAAGTATGATCCTTAGCCTGAATCTGGAGAGGGCTAAAAGAGAAAAAGAAAGTAGGGAAAGGAAAATCTTATCCGGACCCATCATGTTTGCTCCAAAACAAAGTTGCTGCCATAAGGTGAGGCTTGTTGCAGTGTCTTTTAGCCGACATCAAAAAGATTATACTCAATAGTAAAATATATTTGCACACTAAAAGTGTATAGGTTCCATATCTAATCGCTACGTGCAGACCTCATCACCATCCCAACAATGAAGAGCATGATTATTACAGTGTATGCATGTATATTAGAGGCAATACAAAGTAAACCCATACAACACTAAATGAAATGTCCTCTCGTGGGGAAAAAGGGGGCAGTAGCTTGCACCTATAGCTTTGAGCTGTGATGAAGACATTGTTGTCAGCTACTGATCCCCTTGCATTTTCATCCGCATCTTGTATTGCAAGGTAGCTGGAGCACAATCAAGTGGTGTTTCTCCTGAAGGAAGTAGCCAGTCAGATTAAGACAACTTGACAGGGAGTGGCGCATCACTAGGAAAGGGCAAAAGCAGAAAATTCCACCATGGACGGCTTCTATGTAACAGCCTCATAAATCACCAAAGCTAGCTTAAACAAATGGCTAAGCACTTGAACTAGGGCCATGAGACCTGGGTTCACGTCTCATCTGCGGTACATCACTTTTTATTTTTCTTCCCAACTTCTGTTGGGTAGTGAGGGCCAAGAATTTGGTGCTCTCTTCTACACAAGGGACTCCATTTCTTGCTAGATGCATCAATCTTGACAAGTTCTTTAAGAATTAAAAAAAAAAAAAATTGTTTGGTGCTCCCCACCTCTACATAAGTAAGGTCTTGAGCCCAAATGCTTTGATACACCAGATTTAGTCAATCAAAAACAGCATCATAAATTAAAATTTTCTTCTTTTGTTTAAAACTATTGTGTTACGGGAGAAGGTGTTGTTTTACATAAAAGAAAGGCACCATTTAAGTCCTAGTGTGCTTGTTTTCAAGAAACAGCATTAAGAAGATATTTGGCTTCTAGAGAAGGCGCTTTGTTTAGACTACGGGCATTCTGATTCAGGAGCAGCTTAGCCCACAGTCCAAACACCCAACTTTGCAATCATATGTCAAGGCTACTAATCAAAATCCTAATCAAACTGGACATCATCACTTGGCATAAGACTAATTACCTTGTGCGTTCTTGTAATCCAAGCTTGCTCCATGTTCCATAAGGATAAAAACTATATCAGTTCGGTTAAAAACTGCAGCCTGTACCCCAGTGGTTCTGTCATTAGTATCATGCAGTTTTTAAAGCAACCGAAGATATAGAGACCAGAGAGAGAGATCAGTACCAGATGTAGCAAAGACAAGGATTTCTTGTCTCGATAATTTGCATCCACACCCTGCCAGAGTAACAATATGTAAGCCCATAATAGATTTGTGAAATGAGCAATTTTGTACCAGCTTGGTAGATACCTCTCTGAGAAGCTTGCTCACTGCAGCCGTGTCACCATTCTTAATAGCTTCTCTCAATCCCTAAAGAACAAGGCAAATAACATCAATACATAAGCATAACAAGATAGTCCACGCTCAAAACTAGTAAAATGCTACAGTAAAATTAAACATTTTAAAACTACTTCAAATAGATAAATTACACTTCATACCTCTCCGTTCACTTCATAATCCATCTGAGGTCTATCTGATGTGCTATTAGTCACTTGACCGGGAATGAAGAGAGAACTGAAAATTCCAAAAATTTCAGGTGTTAGTTACCAGAGAAAGTTTCACAGTATGCAAGAGATATATCTCCCACAAGTAAAATAATCACCAGCTACAACCTGAAAAATGGATGTCATTATTGCAGTATTGCTACACTGGCATTTAGTATTTATTATACAAATCCAGAATGACCATGAGAAAGAGATCTGCAAAGGGTAAGTGTGCTACTTTCTTATGGAAGATTACAGGGCCAGAATTCCTGGTCCCACTATACAAATGCAATGTGCTACTTTCTGGTTTCTACCACACAGATTGTTTTTTGACATGATCAAGAGATAGGAGATTGCAGGAAACCAGGAGAGATGAGGAAAAGAAATGGCAAAGTGATGCTGAGCGAGAGACCATCACTATATACTGAGTGTGAACAACTAGACTTTCCCAACAAGATTAAAACTTCAACAGCTAAAAGAACTCACTTGAAACATGTAAAATTCTGAAATATTATTGAAGATAATTGATATTCTTGGTATTCTTGATGTTTCAATACAATGAGAGCATCCCTTTAGAGAGACATAGGAGAAATCTTTGGAATTAACAGGAGATCTTATCACCGACATCATTAGCCTAGTTTCGTTTCAAAACCTCACAATCCGAGGCCCTAAAAGAGATGGAGAGCAACAAACGAAGAAAGATGGGTCAAAACTATTTGACAGAGGACCTTATCACTGACATCCTTAGCCGAGTGTCGGCCAAGAACCTCGTGCGCTTCACGTGCATCTCCAAATCATGCGTTTCTTAATTCGCACCGACCCTTACCTCTCCCGCCTCCAACGCACCGCCTTACTAGACCGACCTTGTTTGTTCATTGAGGAATATATTGAGCCCGATGCTGGAAGCCGTCTATACTACAATTACTGGATTGACTTGGACTCCACAGAAGATCAGAATATGAATATCAGAGAAATTTACAATCCCTTCGACCATGATCCGGAATGTCCTCGCCTCGACTCCAGTGTATTAGCTTCCTGTCACTATTTCGTTGTTCTTCGAATACATCATAGTCCCAAAAACAAGTATGTTGTATCCAACCTAATTACAAGAAAACATGTCATGGTACCTCCGAACCCAGCTGGTGATAATAATGTTGTCGTTTTTGGATTAGGGTATGATCGCGTTCATTATTGTTACAAGCTGCTAGCCAGAGTTGAACACAGCAATCAGAGCCTCGAGCTTATGGTTTATGACATTGACAAGGGTACATGGAAGAGATTGCAATTTAATATGTGGTGGCAATCACAATTCATGGATTGGTACGATTCCCATGGACAATGGGAAGCGAAATGTGTTGATGGTGCTATGTTTTGGTTCGTCGGTAGGAAGATGGTATGTTTTCTTCTCGCGGAGGAGGAGTTTCACGCGGTGAAGCCTCTGGATCACTGCAATCTCTCTATGTTATGTTGGAATTCTATAACTATTTTTGATGGCGAATTGGCTTTAGCGTGTGAACAGTGTCGGTCCGTGAACAGTAGCTCTGGCGCAAACAGTGTCACCGTGAACAGTGTCTCCATGAACAGTAATCCGACGTGAACAGTATCGCCGTGAACAGTATCCGCGTGAACAGTGTCTGACGATTAAAGCTGGGAATTCCGAACATCAATGCCTTGCCCATCCGCTAAATAATATATTAACGAGTGGGAAAAGCTAAAAGCTACGAAAAACTAGCCTAGGATCGAATAGGCTCTGATACCATGTAAAATTCTGAAATATTATTGAAGATAATTGATATTCTTGATGTTTCAATACAATGAGAGCATCCCTTTATATAGGGATTAACTCTATGCAATGCTAAACAATATAAGAAACCTAACTTAACTAGAAATAGGAAATACTTAAACCTGGAAATAAACTAAACTCTAACAAAACACAAAGGGCATGTCGATTTTCTAGAACCAAGTTTTATTTACTGCTGTGATATCAAAATCATCTCAACTTAATTCAGGTTTCAACAAAGTCAATGTAGATGCCAGAGTATCGCGGCAGAGGTCTGTAAGGGTGGGAGTTATACACTCAGAACAACAAAGTAATGCGGGTAACCTATGTCGTAGACTACTTGCTGTTAAATCATAAATGAGAATGAACTCTTATGCCAAGATGAACATAGGTTAGAATTCAAAACCTTATGTCCAACATACCTAATCTTGCTGTTTGAAGAGGAACTTCTATTCTTTGGATTGGTATCCACTTTCTTTGGTTTCACAATTACCTGAGGCGTAATGCTAGGAGTATTTTCCTTCTGCCACGAACATAAATTGAGTTTGAGATGGAAGGGCAGCACAAGAAACATCAAAAAAAACTAAAGAGTTCAAACCTTCGGGACGGGTGCATCAGTTGATGGGGCTGGAGCTTCACATATGCATAATGGCATTCCACACTTACATTCTGGAACACCTAAAACAGGGTGATGCTCCACAGTTGGTTCAGTCTTTGCATCAATGTCTAATCTAGAAACTGTATCCGTTACATGATCAACTCCATTTAAAGAAGCTTGAGCTCCATCTTTCCTAAATCTGCATAACAATGCAGTTCAGACGAACAAAACTATACTATTTTGGTATGTAGAAGGGAAAGAAAGAAAACCCCGATACCGAAAATAAAGCAAATGATAGCAAGTTTCTCTAATAGACAATGCTTGAAATTAGGTGAGTGCATAACTCAAAAGTTATTACACACTTGGCGGGGTGAGATTGAGCCTTACTTATAAAGGTAAAACGATTAGCATCCCATTAAAAAAAGGACAACAACTTCAGGGTGGGTATCTCCGAAAGCTATTTGGCCAGACAAATGATTTCAGTAAGAAATAACAACAGAGCCAGAAAAGAAGAGGAATTACAACTAATTTAGTTGTCTTCTATAATACTCAGCATTGGTGTCATTCACTTCAGCCTATTTACTGTACATCTCAAGTTACCTAATGAAGGACAACAACTTCATGGTGGGCAGAAAACTATTTGGCCACATTAATGTTTTCAGTATGAAATAACTACAGACCCAGAAAAGAAGAGGTATTACAACTCATGTATTTATGTTTCACTCCAAACATATAACTGACACAATTTGGAAATGTGAGTTTCCACTAAAAAGTTGATAAATTGGATAGAGATATCCTTTTAAACCCAATAAGAATCAAACCAATTACCGAGAGGAATCGTTGAAACAATCTGCACAAACTCTAACATCTGAGTAAATGCCAAATTGTGGTAAAGCCTGAAAATAGTGCACAGAAAAGAGAAAACCCTTGCTTAATATATCAGTTCTTCGTAAATTAGCTGTTAGAAAAACAAACTAAAACCCCAAGCGGAAAAGTCCTACCATTTGATTTGATGAGTGTTCATGACACAGTGTCCTCCCACAACAGCGACAGTGATGCTGCAAAAGACAGAAAATAGAGAGGAGTTAAAATCGACCTGAATGTTAAATGTGGTTAGCATACAGCAAGGCATGCTCATATTCCATACTGTAATACAGTTAATATATAGGTTGAACCATACGTGGCACAAACAAAAGTTCTTTACTAAAATATTTTCACCATAAGGTGTCACCACAAGCTATTTGGTAAGCTTACTTCAAAATTAAACTTTATTCTCACAGAACCAGAAAAGAATCCATAAGGGCACCATTGAGTTCATTGATTCTTCACAACGTCCTCTTGTAACTACTTCTAACTCTACATTGTAAGTCTGTAACCTCTAAACACTCTATACATAAGAACAAAACACATGGATGGTATAGATGAACTTAAAAAACATGTCAAATTTATAATGCCATACGGGTTTCACCACTGTCGAGAAGAGGTTCAATGTGTCAACCTAATCTTTTGGAACCTATTCGATCGATAATAAAGGAAACAAAGGGTGTATACCACTTTGATTAAGAAGCTCGTAGCAGTAACGTACTGATGTAACCCAACAATGTACACTTGTTTAGATCTATCAACAATCAACTTAAGGATAATACCATTGAATCTAGTGATCACCTGATACTATCTACACCAGAAATAGAAGGCAAAATGATAACATATTTCCACAACCCATCTTATGAAAACTTACCATCTATCAAAAATAGCAAACTACAACCATGAAAATTGCCCCTTTTCAAAAATATTAACCACACAACACTCAATTATTGGATATTAACATACAATTAAGTGTTCCAAAATTGCCTTCAGCATGAT
>JAYMSV010002002.1:0-11748 GCA_036897745.1 Erodium moschatum
GATCAGTACATCTTTATCGTTTTTCATATTATCAGTACTATTTTGTTTCCGTTTGGGATTGCAGTTTTTGGTGTTTTAGTTGGTTTACCTGCTTGCTTGTTTTAAGATTAGGATCTCGGAAATTATATTGGTTGTCTGCGATGCAAAGTAGACGTTTTACGGATCCAGAGCGCTGGATAACCTACGGGAGACTCAGACATATTCTGAAATTCAGGATCTTTTACCCTATCAACATATTCCATGATTAGTATTTCAAATAATAATCTATATTATACGTTTCATAAAGAGAAAAAAAAGAAGCTATAAAGACAATACTTGTAAAGGAAAATTTGCATATATTAATCAAGATCGTCAACTTAATCATGAGTCATGAGTCATGACTCGTAAATTATAATTTGAATTAATTAGGTTCACTTGATTAATAGGAAAACAAATAATTGCATAATATTTCTATTTTGTAATATAAAAACAAAATCAGATATTTCCTTTCATTGGGGACAAAATGTAAATGCCTTTTTTTTGTTTAACTCAGATCCAATTGATTTGACACTTTGAAATATTAAAAGTTAGTTATGTTAATCCGAATTAAAGGCTTGATTCATCCAAAAAAATAAGAGAATTTAATAGTTAATGGTCCAAATTCAAAGAAAAAAAAATCATAATTTTTTTATTTATCAATAAACACCCAATTGAGAGTATTGTTCAATTTAAACTAAGATCCATTCTGATTTAATATAACAAATCAAACTGAAAATATTTTTAAATGGTAGTTAACGATCTTGTCATCTTATACAATTTGACTAAACTTGAATTGGAGATTTGATGACAACACTACAATCTTATGCATTTCACATGGCTAATTCGAAAAGTAGTTAATGATCTTGTAATTTAATATAATTTGATTAATCTCTGATTAATTATCTCTTGATGTGATATGAATTTTGACAAATAGTTGATGAATCTAATATGATATGCTGGACTTATATGATTCATAACGGCTCATATCGAAATATTATCGATCTCTGATTGATTAAGGGATAATTTTACAAAAATACATTAAATTGTTATTTTTCTCGTTCGATTTTACATTAACCTTTTTATATAATAGTTTTTTGTGCTAAAAAAACCTTTAGATTTTCTCATTTGATTAAACTGATTTTTCAAAGTTTTTTCACTCCATTCTATTTCAATAATAATTGACATAATTACCCCTATATATAACAATGAATTCTACTACGAGGTTATAATGCCGTAACAAATAAAAGAAATTGAAAGTACACGAATATTCGAGTTCGAGTTTCTTAAATTGCTTCAAGGGTATTTATGTCATTTATCATCAAAATAAAGTAAATTGATAAAACACAAAAACCGGATACATCCCGGTGAGAAATTAAAAATCAATATAGTTAAGTTAGAGCATCTCCAATATTAGCTTGTTGGTGCTGACTGTTCCAATAAAAAAATTTAAATTTTTTATTAGCTATCACTATCAACCAACAACCTCCAGTGATAGGCTATTCGTGTCGACGGATGGTTGCTAAATTCTTTACAATTTTTCAACAGTCCACGGTTAGCGCCGATGGTGAGTTTACGGCCAGCGGAAGGCTTCGCCGGCTGATGGAATCATTTAATTATTCTTTTTGGTTTTCTCTCTCTTACTTTTGTTCCATTAGCCAGCACCAACAGACTAGTATTAGATATGCGACACATTTTATATACCGACGGGGATTATCTCGTCAATCAATGTCGATTTCGTTCGATCGAAAACCGATAAAAAACAACACCCGGGTCAAACCGATACGCAAACCGAACCCGAAAACCAGCAAAGAGACACACAATGCAGTCAAAAGAGAGAAAGAAAAAAACAGAGTACACACCACACAGAAAACGAAACGGTTTCACAGAGCAATCCAAAAGTTAAATCGGAGGAGAGAGAAAGTTCTAGAGAGAGAAACCTACGTAGACCTGCTCGTACGGCGCAGATATATCTCAGTAATCACTACTGAAAACCACACTCTCTCCTTCTTCTTCTCCGTCTCCATCTCCACACTCTGTTTCTCCATTTCTCTCAAATACACAGAAACAGAGCATTTCCCATTTTTTTTCCCTTTTCGTTTTTGTTTCTGGTTTCGCCAAAACCATGAGTTCGAGAGACAATAGGACAAAACAGGAACATTTTACAGATCCGAAACCTTAATTTGAGAAAAATTGGATGAAAAGGAAAGAAATCAGATTAGGGAGTGAGAAGGAGGAGATTTTTGTTCCCATCTCCGGCGAAGGCACAGCTCATCGCCACCACATACCCATTGAATCTTCTCCTTCTTCTTCAGTTTCTGCAACTTTTCATTGACTCCATTTTTGTTTCTCTCTCTGCCCATTACATAAAGTTCGGTTTTTTATTTGTGGGTCTGTCTCTGTGGATGAGTTTGGTTATGGATCTTCCGGGGAGGGCGTGTCTGTGAGGTCACCGGCGGCGATCGGAGGTGGGTTGGGGATTCCGAGGACTGTTTTTGAGACATGAACACAGGTGGTCGGCTCGTTGCTGGGTCTCACAATAGGAACGAGTTCATACTCATCAATGCAGACGACAGTGGACGAGTAAGTCTCTGTTGATTTTGTGATGACCCTTTTGGATTGTTGTTGATTTTGATTCTGGGTTTTGTTGTGATGATCGTAAAGTTGTGTTTTTTATGGTGTTTTTGTGTGTTTTGAGGATACCCATTTGGTCATTTGTATGAAATCTGATATGGGTTTTGCTCAGATGTTGTATTTGCATTGTGATTTTGATGATGTGGTGTTGCATTTGATTATTTAATGAGTGATTTTTGCTTCTTAGGCATGATTGGCTATATAATTGTGTATTGAAGGTTACAATTAATCGAAATCTTAGATGCGTGATTCGTCTGAACGAATTGTGATTGCATCGGGAAGAAAAGACATGTATTTGTGTGTTTTTCCTTGAGGAATCTCGATTGCGTGGTGAATGGAGAGGGGTTGGACGAGACATGTTTCGCCTTTTGCCCAACCTGATTCATGCGTTTGGGCGTCACGTGTCCCAATTGAAGAAAACTAGTCTATTCACCCTCCCTGTTAACCTAGTTCGGCATTTTCTCCAACCTGATTTATGTCAAACGTCATGTGTCCCGATCGTAGAAAACTATCGTATTCACCCTTCTTATTGACCCGATCTGTTCCCATTGTTTGACAATTTCTATGAGCTCTTTTACACATTCTACCTTTGGCTATTAGCAATGGAGACACTCTTAACCTAGCTTGCTTTAATTATTGTGTATTGAATGTTCAAGTTTTAATCAAAATCTTTTGATGGGTTTTCATTTTCTTAATGATCTGATGAGTCATTTTTGTTTCTTAAGCTTACTTGCTTGAATTATTGTGTATTGAAGATCCAAATCCTTAGAGTATCGAATTTTAATCGAAATCTTTTGATGGTTATTTTGTTTTAACTTGATTTATTCGTTACCAATCGGATATGGATTCTTAATGTCTACACAATCCTTCATCGTTCTTCATAATTTTTCGGTAAGTTCGTGCATTTGTGATTGTTTGAGATGTGTTTCTCTAGCGGACTTGCTAATGTTGTTACGAGTTCTATTGGAGTTCGTATTTGCAGTCTCTAATCCGATATTGCTACACATTTGCAATAGTTGGAACATTTCGATAATTTGTTTACAAATGTTTGTTCTACATTGTTTACACAGATCAAGTCCGTGAAAGAACTAAGTGAACAGACATGTCAGATTTGTAGCGATGAAGTGGAACTAACGGTCAATGGAGAGCTCTTTGTTGCTTGCAACGAATGCGCTTTCCCCGTGTGCAGGCCTTGCTATGAGTATGAACGGCGCGAGGGAAGTCAAGCTTGTCCACAGTGTAAAACTCGATACGTTCGTATCAAAGGTGATATCGAACTTGTCCAATTTGTAATAACTTGAAACTATTGTTTGAACTGCAACTTGTCTTAACTTGAAACTATTGATTCTGAACTTCAGGCAGTCCTCGAGTTCAAGGCGATGACGAGGAGGATGGCATCGATGATCTGGAGCACGAATTCGATTATGGTGATGCTATGGCTCAACATCAATATATGGAGGCAATGCTCTATGGATCGGGACTTTCCACGAACCCTGAAGTCGATTTTACTCCACTAAATTCTCAAGTCCCTCTCTTGACTTACGACCAAGAGGTGAATTATGATACAAGTGATTATCTATTTTACCCGTCAGTTCGAATCCCATTAGGTACATCTGTTTGGGTGCAATGTGAGTAGATGTTAAGAATTAGACTAGACTGAAATAGGATTTTCCTGCTTTTAGCTGATAAAAAAACATGTATTCTATGTTGGTAGAGATTATGAATCAGACTAAGTTAGAGTAAGATTTTTCCGGTTGCTAGCCCGTAATTTTCTTTTACCCGTCCTTACTTGCCTAAAGAAATTTAATATTATGAAGCAAGTGTAATAGAGGTTAGGAATTGGACTAAGTTATAATAAGATTTCTCCGCTCTTTTGCTGGTAAAAGAAATATAGTTTACCCGTCCTTGCTTGCATAAAGAAATTTGCATAATAATACGAAGCTGGTAGAATTAGACTAAGGTAGAATATGATTTTCCCGTGTTCTTACTGATAAACAAATGTGTATTTTACCGTTCGTTGCTTGCATAAGGAAATTTGCATAATAGTACGAAGCTGGTGGAATTAGACTAAGGTAGAATATGATTTTCTGTGTATTTTACCAGTCGTTGCTTGCATAAAGAAATTAGTACGATTATTGTTTTACTGTAGGACTTCGATATTTCGTCTGACTCGCATGCTCTTATTATACCTCCGTTCATGGGCCAAGGAAATCGAGTTCCCATGGCTTACCCTGATACGTCTATACCATGTAAGCTACGAATTTCTAATTTGTGTACTTGAATATTTTCTACCACAATCATTGTTATTACCATGGTTAATTTTGAGTTTCTAAACGTTGTAGCGCAACCACGTCCTATGGTACCGAAGAAAGACATAGCTTTGTACGGGTATGGAAGTGTCGCGTGGAAGGATCGAATGGAGGAGTGGAAGAGAAGGCAGATCGATAAACTTCAAGTCGTTAAGCACGAAGGAGTCGATGAACTTGATGACTCTAATTTGCCTATGTGAGTGATTATTTAGGTGTTTTGCTATGTTAGGGATGTGAAATACGTATACTTATGATCAATGTTGGTGTGTATTGTTAGGATGGATGAAGCGAGGCAGCCACTTTCGAGGAAGATACCGATTCCTTCGAGCAAGATTAACCCGTATAGATTGGTGATCATACTTCGTCTTGTGGTTATCGGGTTCTTTTTTCACTATCGACTTCTCCATCCTGTTCACGACGCATATCCTCTGTGGTTAACGTCGGTTATATGTGAAATATGGTTTGCAATATCGTGGATTCTCGATCAGTTCCCTAAATGGTACCCGATAGAGCGTGAAACGTACCTTGATCGTCTATCCCTAAGGTAAATATGATGGATGTTATGTTATATACCTATAATACAAACTACAAAACTTAGATAGCCATTTTATCAAGTTTAGTGGATGATTCTGATTAATATTTTTTTTATTAATGACATGGATTGTAAATATGCATTAACTTTAAGTTTATTTTATAATCAAAATAGTCCTAAAATTTCATGAGTCGGTTCCATATATGTCAATGGTCCGTGGAGTTACTTGCATATATACACTTGGGTTACATATTCACGGACTAGGCGAGTAAAGTATATACATATATGCATATTTACGTAGAACTGTAGAAGTATGTGAGTAAAGCATACATATATATGCATTTTTCGTCACAAAGGTAAATATATATACACTTACGTTCACATACTGATATAAAAGTTATGTATGCACGTGAGGTGTGAGTAAAATATATATGCGTGACATCGATGTGATAAATAAATATATATGCAAATTATGTTCGTGAAGGAGTAGTATGGTGTAATTATATTCCGAAGCAAGACTATTTTGTAAATGACATCACATTGATATCTTTACTCACATATATGCACAATGTATTTTGGAACTTGATCAAAAACTGTCGCTTCCTCATTTTTGTGTGATCAGGTATGAAAAAGAAGGGAAGGAATCGGAGTTAGCAGACATCGATGTCTTCGTGAGCACGGTCGATCCAATGAAAGAACCTCCGCTCATCACTGCAAACACCGTGCTCTCGATCCTCGCGGTCGATTACCCCGTGGATCGAGTTGCGTGCTATGTATCGGACGATGGAGCTGCGATGCTCACCTTCGAAGCACTCTCCGAGACATCGGAGTTCGCCAGGAAATGGGTTCCGTTCTGTAAGAAATTCAACATTGAGCCCCGAGCTCCGGAATGGTATTTTTCGCAAAAGATCGATTACTTGAAGAGCAAGGTTCAGCCAACGTTCGTTAGGGAAAGGCGCGCTATGAAGGTGTGTGATAGAAACTCGTTAAATGTGTGTCGGGTTTGGAGAAATTGATTTTGTTATTTTGTTGTGTAGAGGGAGTATGAAGAGTTTAAAGTTCGGATAAATGCGTTGGTTGCAACGGCGCAGAAGGCGCCGGAAGATGGATGGACTATGCAAGATGGAACTCCGTGGCCCGGGAATAATGTTCGGGATCATCCGGGGATGATTCAGGTTAGACTATGTTGTTTTCGATTAAATTATCGTGAATAATTCACGATGTTTGTTTATTTTCATAGTCTAAATTGACATGATTCAGGTTAGACTATGATGTTTTCGATCAAATTATCGTGAAAAATTGAAGATGTTTGTTTATTTTCATAGTCTACATTGACATGATTCAGGTTATACTGATGTTTTCGATCAAATTATTATGAAGAATTGAAGATGCTTTTTATATTCATAGGCTAACAAGTCATGATTAGGGTTAGATTGATGTTTTCGATTAAAATTAGTACGAAGAATTGATGACGTTTATTTGTTTCTATAGTCTAACCAGGCATGATTCAGGTTAGACTATGATGTTTTCGATCAAATTATTACATAGAATTGATGATATTTGCTTATTTTCATAGTCTAACCTGAAATGATTCAGGATAGATTATGACGTTTTCGATTAAATCATTACGAAGAATTGATGATATTTGTATATTTTCATAGTCTAACTTAACATGATTCAGGTTAGACTATGACAGTTTTCGACGAAAATATTTTGAAGAATCTATCATGTTTGTTTATTTTCATAGTCTAGCGTTAAAATATTCATGTTAGACTACGATGTTCTTGATCAAATTATTACGAAGAATCGATGATGTTTGAAGATAACAATCATATTTATCGTTCTAGTACAGGTCTTCCTAGGGCATAGCGGAGTATGTGACATCGAAGGAAACGAATTGCCTCGACTCGTTTACGTATCCCGTGAGAAGAGACCGGGATTCGATCATCACAAAAAAGCCGGTGCTATGAACTCCTTGGTAGATAACCCCCGAACTCGATCTTTTTCGTTCATTAAAATTTATCGAAATGGACCATATTCGTCTTATTATTTCTACATATTTTTCGTAGATTCGGGTTTCCGCAGTTATATCCAATGCCCCTTACATACTAAACGTAGACTGTGATCATTATATCAACAATAGCAAGGCTCTCCGAGAAGCAATGTGTTTCTTGATGGATCCGATATCGGGGAAGCGGGTCTGCTACGTTCAATTTCCTCAAAGATTCGATGGGATCGATCGTCACGATCGATATTCGAATCGCAACGTCGTGTTCTTCGATGTGAGTTTAAGTTTACGAAAAACAACAATGTTTCGTTGTTACGATGTTATGTTTAATGTTTGGATTCTCGATCAGATAAACATGAAGGGGCTCGACGGGCTGCAAGGCCCGATATATGTCGGGACAGGGTGCGTTTTCCGGAGGAAAGCGCTTTATGGATTCGATGCTCCGGCGAAGAAGAAGCCTCCGAGCAAGGCGTGTAATTGTTGGCCCAAATGGTGCTTGTTTTGTTGTGGGTCGAGGAAGAAAGGAGCGGAGAAGTCGAAGAAGGAGAAGACGAAGAGGTTGAAGCTTAGAGAGGCATCGAAGCAGATACACGCGCTCGAGAACATTGAGGGGAAAATGAAAGGTAAGAACTCGAATTATCAAACAAGTTTTTCTTCTTCTGATCGACTACATATTTTTTTGGATGAGCTCAAAAATTTTTATTAGAAAAAAGATATGATCGAATCTAAAGTCAACCATTACAAGAGAATTCTCAATAGGAGATGCGGGAACATAATCCGAAACAGAAAACCCAAAAAGCGATCACAAATGAACATGTGTATCAAAATTTGGGCTCTCTTACTTCTACTTGTGATTCTTATTTGATATAAGATTGATGAATGACGCTGATCCCCTAAATATAGAGGAAAAATTGCAAGGAGAGAACTCGAATATCAAACAATTTTTTCTTTTACTGATCGACTATGTGTATCGAGAGTTGAGCTTCACTTGCTTATGTATAAGCAAGAAAGAACCAGACATTGAGGGGAAAGAGTAAGGTTATAACTTGAATTATCAAACGAGTTTTGTTTGTTCTGATCGATTATATGTGTATCAAGATTTGGGTTTCACTTGCTTATGTAGAATGACTCTAGCCATACGTCATATCATCGTTTTTGCAGAAATGGAAGCGGAGAATAAAGCCGATATGTTGCAACTGAAGTTGGAGAAGAAGTATGGCCAATCTCCGGTTTTTGTGAACTCGACGCTCTTGGAGAAGGGCGGAGTTCCTAAAAATGTGTCTCACGCGGCGCTTCTGAGGGAAGCGATTCAAGTTATAAGCTGTGGTTACGAAGACAAGACGGAATGGGGAAAGGAAGTAAGTGAAAAAAAACTTAAACTCGTTTAGTTCCTATAAAAGGAAAGTAGACACAATTTAGGACATGCACTTTTTAGAAAGTACAGTGTTTGTCTGAATCTAGGATATCTATTTTTAGGTGTCAAAACTCAAAACATAAACTGGTTCAGTTCCTATAAAGACACAAAATCTAGGACCACATTGTTTGTCTGAATGTAGGACATAAACTGGTTCAGTTCCCTATAAAAGGAAATTTGATACAGAATCTAGGACATTTACTTTTCCCTAGGAAGTACAGTGTTTGTCTGAACCTAGGACATCTATTTTTAGAAAGTACAGCAGTTTGGAGTTAGTGTCCGAATCCATGACATCTATTTGTAGAAAAAAAACAACCCTTTAATTTATTTATTTTATTTTGTGATCAGGTTGGGTGGATTTACGGCTCCGTCACGGAGGATATCTTAACGGGATTTAAAATGCATTGCCATGGGTGGAGGTCGGTGTATTGTATGCCTAAGCGACCGGCGTTCAAAGGGTCGGCTCCGATTAACCTCGCGGAACGGCTCCCCCAGGGTCTCCGGTGGGCGCTGGGCTCGGTTGAGATTTTCCTTAGTAGGCATTGCCCGATTTGGTATGGCTATGGTGGAGGATTGCATTGGCTCGAACGGTTCTCGTACATCAACTCGGTTGTTTACCCGTGGACTTCCATACCATTGATCGTTTACTGTACCTTGCCCGCGATCTGCCTGCTTACCGGGAAGTTCATCGTCCCTGAGGTAAAACTAAAACCCGTCTTTAGTGCTGTTTAGGGGATTACAAATACATGCACGAATGTACACACATTTTTTTCACTTTCAAACGTGATACAAATACTAACGTTCAAACTTACTGTACAAGAAGATAAAGTTTTCAAAATTTTACTTAGATTTTTTCTTTTTCTTCATTTTTCTTCTGAAATGTCGAAAATTCCTCATATTTTAAACTCTAAAACTATGCAATTTCTCTGCGGAAGTAATACTAGGATGGGTGACCTCATCAGTAATCCTCGTGTCGCATCCCCTTTCCTTTACTTCCTTTCTAGGAGGTTTTGGGGGTATTCAATAAAACGCGCGCTTATGAAAAAAAACAATAATTGTATAAACTGTGGGATTGGAACCAACGTTCTCATACTTATTATTGACAGACTACTGTTATGTATACAGATTAGCAACTTGGCAAGTCTCGTGTTCATCGGTCTTTTCATATCGATCATGGCGACAGGCATCCTCGAGATGCAATGGGGACGTGTAGGGCTCGACGACTGGTGGCGCAACGAGCAGTTCTGGGTGATCGGAGGCGTCTCTTCCCCCCTATTCGCCCTTTTCCAGGGCCTACTACAGGTCCGCCTCAAGGGCCTCGCCGGAGTCAACACGAACTTCACCGTTACCTCCAAGGCAGCAGACGACGGGGAATTCTCCGAGCTCTACATTTTCAAATGGACCTCCCTCCTGATCCCGCCGACGACCCTCCTCATCGTCAACGTGGTCGGGGTCGTCGTCGGGGTCTCGGACGCCGTCAACAACGGGTACGACTCGTGGGGGCCGCTATTCGGGAGGCTCTTCTTTGCCATATGGGTCATTGTCCATCTCTACCCCTTCTTGAAGGGGTTGCTTGGGAAGCAAGATAGGATGCCAACGATCATACTCGTTTGGTCGATCCTGCTAGCCTCGATTTTGACCCTCTTGTGGGTTCGGGTCAACCCGTTCGTGTCGAGGGACGGGCCGGTGCTCGAGGTCTGTGGATTGGACTGTGATCAAGGTATATAGGAAAAGAATAAAAAGAGGTTAATTTGTTCCTGGTTTTTTGCTGAGTGTAGATACACAAGTAGAGAGGGTTTGGGGATTTGATGGAACGTTGTTATTTTTTGTTTCCAAGAGGTTTTTGTCTAATTTTCGATTGGCAATATTCTTTATTGGATTTGTACCGGTGTTATATCAAAATCATACTGTTACCGTTCTCATACATACAGAAAAGGATAACTATAAAAACTGATCCCTAAATAATGTTTTTCCATCTCAAAAGTTGACCCAACATGACTTTTGTTCTGGTAGTGGGTCAATACCCATGTTCTTATCGCTTTCATTTATTTTTGGGACAAACCCCCCGTTACATTGATGGTTATCTCAGCTACATACATGTTTTTCGATAATTTTTGGGACAAACCCCTCGTATATGTGGTTTGACATTCTACCAGATTAATACGTGAGAATAAAGATCACGACGAATCAATTTTTTACTCATTGATCTTTTACCGGGTATAGTTTTGCACTTACCCCCTCCAAATTGCACTTCTATACTCAACAATTTCACCCCCATAAATTGCTATTTCTCGGAGGGGTAGGCATTGAGCAAAATAAAAAGGCTTGTTCGCAGTTCATAAATTACACTTCCATATTTACAATTTCACACCCATAAAATATAGGTCCATCATTTTTATTTCCATATCCCTACTCCATATCCACTTTGCATTCCACAGCCCAACACAAAATCAGATCCACAAGTTTTAGCCCATAAAATTCCAGAAAGTAGATTTTTGTTGATATGTGGATCCCAATACAGGAAGGTTGAACACCACATTTCCAAATCCACATAGCATCCCTACTATTCACATACTCAAAGCCTTCCGTAGTTCTTTTTGTGCAAATTAAGCTCAAATTGGTTCCAAAAGATTCTAACTTATTTTTCTGATCGGAGTTCAACTTATATGGAAATAATGAATTCAATCATTTCGCTGGCCTTGCAAGAGGCAAGAAAGTCGACGATGAAGGAAGTGAAAATGTTGTACGGAGTGAAGGAGCAAGTGGAGGAGATGAAGATCGAGTTGCAGTGGATGCAGAGCTTTCTCGAAGACGCTGATCGTCGTGTTAGTTCACA
>JAYMSV010002003.1:0-11746 GCA_036897745.1 Erodium moschatum
TGTTCCTGCTTCGCCACGCCTCGACGGCGTGGACCATTTTTTTCAATAGAAACCACTTATCGGTTTCGGTAGCCGTTTTTCAGAAACCCGCGTCCGCATGACATACGGACATTCCCTCGGAGGACAATTGAATATTTGATTAAGTTTTTATTTTCATATTCAAATGTTTGTGTGCTCTTCAAAATAATATCTATATATACAATATATGATTGAAATCCAAATACATACAGTATGTATGATAAGAAATATTTAGTGTCACAACTCACAAAGATAAGAAAAAAGAGAGATTAAAATCAAAACAAATTAGAGGAGCTAACGTGCAAAATAGATCAGACCGCTAGAGCAGAGTTTCGCTCATAATTGCTTTCTGGTTAACTCTTGTATTCCATCACCACCAAACCGTCACTTTCTGCACCATCTTCTTCCTTTTCGATTTAGCTCTCGATCCCGATCTCCCACCGTCACCGTCACCGTCACCGGCCTCTCTCCCTCGCCGGAAGCCCTAGATCACGCCGACGCGGATCTCCGTCTCTCTAGACCCCCCGGTGATTCGGGTAACCAGACTTCAATCTGCGGCGCACCATTGTAAATTGATTGACATGGATGCCATCGAGGAATTGTCCCAGCTAGCCGATTCGATGCGGCAAGCTGCTGCTGTTCTTGCCGACGAGGACGTCGACGAAAACTCTTCCTCGACTCGTCGCGCTTCTACCTTCCTCAATGCCATCGCGCTCGGCAATGTCGTATGTCCCTTTCCTCCATTATGTTCGTCTGTAGATTCATGGTGTGAAGGTTAATTGATTTAGGGGTTATAGATCTTTGGATCCAGTGGTTTTTGATTTGTGGATTCTCACGATTTGGGTATGCGTTTCCATAGAACATGCTCTTATTTTTGTTGGAAACTGTAATTAGAGAGAAATAGCAAGTGGCTGAACCTTGTTTGGTGCAAATGGGATCTTTAAGTCACAACACAAACAAGAATTAAGCATTGATTTTCTGTCCAGGAGTTAAGTTTATGATTTGATTGGTAAAATATAATGGGTGTGATTTGGAGTTATTACTGAACTTGGGGATGCACGGGAGCTAGGTAGATCAGTTGGACTCAGTAGACATGTCAAATTTCATATTTGAACATGTCCATCCAATAGTTCTGTAGTAGTGCAAGTGATGCAAACATTAATATACTTATGGTTTCATGGTTACTGACTTTTTGTGCAGTCTACACTAGGGAGGCCAATATTCTTATGCATATTTTTTGTTGTTATGGTCAGGGTGCTGGTAAATCAGCTGTCTTAAACAGTCTAATTGGACATCCTGTTCTGGTAAGTTTTATGCAGCTACAAATACAATTGTCTTGATTTTGCTGAAAAAGTTCCATGCTCATTGAATCTTTCGCTTATCAGCCAACTGGTGAAAATGGTGCTACCCGGGCTCCCATAAGCATTGATTTAGGCAGAGATAGCTCTTTAAGCAGCAAATCTATCATCTTGCAAATTGACAATAAATCTCAACAGGTTTCTGCAAGTAAGGCATCTAACCAAACTGTTACTAACAACCGCTGTATTAGTCTTTAATTGATCCTGTATATTGGTGTTATGATGGCTCTGATTATTTTGGCTTGTCATAGGTGCTCTTCGGCATTCCTTACAAGATAGGCTAAGCAAGGGTTCGTCAGGAAAGAAACGCGATGAGATATATCTGAAGCTTCGCACTAGTACAGGTTGCTCCTAAGTTCTATCATTAATTTTCAAGGTGCATGGAACTAAATAAACAGGAATAGTTTTATCATGATAAAAGAACTGGAACATATATGAGTCAGTATTGATATTTATCATCCTAAATGTTCTTTTCCAGTGATAGTTGCTGGGAACCTATTATATTATATACTTCGTTGCCTTTTATTTTTTGGTACTTGAATGAAAAATCTTAGAATAATTTGTTAAGGCTTGTGCTCCCAGAAAATGATAACCTTATTAGTTGGGTTTGACTCTTGACTTTACATCTACCTTTATTTTTCTCTCTTTGAGCAATGGGGGATTGTAATATTTAACAGGATTCATGAATACCAAGTTAGCAATGTCTCTAAAGCTGGCCCTGGCTGGCTGCTTGGTCCATTTCAACCATTTCTATACGCAATACGTATATACACTAGCTCTCATATTCTTTGCTCACAAAACTTGAACCTGCTTAAGGGCACAAGTTTGTCCTGTGAACGAAGGTAGTTCAGAAGACTAAGTTTGGATGGAAAAACCCACTTGGCCTGACAGGTGTTGGTTTGGCCATCCAAACTTCTCTGGTTTAATTAAATCTTCTTAACCATTTCTAAGTTCTAGTGAAGAACTGAAGTGATCAACTAAGACTCTTATTCCGACATTGAGTCAACCTTACAAATTGCTATCTCTATTTCGTTCCTCAGGGTAAAGTTTAATGTATGCAAGTGGATGTGTCTGTATTTTATAACTACCAATTGAACCACATCTCCAGATGCTTGGTTTTAGTTGTTATTTCTTGCTTCAAGGATATAAACTTTTATTTCTGTTTAATTACATGTTTTTATGTTGTCAGCTCCACCACTAAAATTGGTTGATTTACCTGGACTGGATCAAAGAATAATGGATGATTCTTTGGTGAGTATATTGAAAATACTATGATTTATTGCTGCATTTATCTACTAAAATTGCTCTTTTTAAGCTTATGTCATATGTTGATAAATATATATTTATTTTCTTCTCAGATTGGCGAGTATGTTGAGCACAATGATGCTATTTTGCTTGTGATAGTACCTGCCACACAGGCACCAGAGATTTCATCATCTCGAGCACTCAGAATTGCTAAGGAGTATGATGCTGAGAGTAGGTTTATCGTTAAGCTTGAAATGATCTTATTATCTGTTAAGACTATTGATAAAATCTTTTTCTTTTGAAATATTCTTTGCATTTACTTGTTAGTCAATGATTTTGTTTGTGTGTGGGTGGATTATAGGTACCAGAACAATCGGGGTTATCAGTAAAATTGATCAAGCATCTTCCGAACCAAAAGCCCTTGCGGCAGTCCAAGCTCTCCTATTGAATCAGGGACCACCAAAGACATCTGATATTCCCTGGATTGCTTTAATTGGTCAATCTGTTTCAATAGCTTCTGCACAGTCAGGTGGGTCTGAGAACTCCTTAGAAACTGCTTGGCGAGCTGAGAGTGAAAGTTTAAAATCTATACTGACTGGAGCCCCTCAAAACAAGCTTGGAAGAGTTGCATTGGTTGAAGCCCTTTCCAGCCAGATCCGCAGTCGCATGAAACTCCGTCTTCCGAATCTACTATCTGGGTACTTCTTGTTTTCCATTGAGTTTTGCTGTGTTTTTTTGGGCCGTGCTACTTTTCTTTCAAACTTTGTTATATATCTCCTTGTACTATTTAATATTTATGCATATAGTCATGGACAATTAATCATGCATTCTTCTTCTTCTTCGAAAGATGGTCTAAAAGATCGTTTCCCTATGGATTATTGGATTTATATTGGTATTTTAGGGGTTGAAGATATGTTAATCACAGTTTTGCTGAATACTTTTTCCTTTGTATTTATTTTGTTAAGATTATTACTATTATTATTCAGGTGAGGGACTGTTTATATGCAAACCTCTTGTCAAAAGTCTCATGATTCCTAAGTGGCAAACATTTTAGCTCTTCTCGTAGGTATGTTGAAAGGGATAAAGTTAATCTGGCTGCAAAGGTAGTTATCAAATAGGAGTTTTTTGTTGTTGCTGTTTTTTGGGTCCTTGCCCTGTAATGCACAAAGGTACCTGAATCAGCATGTTGTACAGTGTGAAAGCCATGAAGCATAGAAAATATGTTTTTGCATAGGGCTTTTGCTCTGAAGGTCACCATTTTTCACAAAGAACTAAATATGTTCTCCTTTCATTCATTTCGAACTTGTTATTAATTTGCCATTACCTTCTTCACAGACCATTTTAGAGGTCTTTAGAGCGTATGGCCATGAAACATATTTTCATTCTCTTGCACTACAACACAGGCTTCAAGGAAAGTCTCAAGTTGTCCAGGATGAATTAGCAAGGCTTGGTGAGTCAATGATTGGAGGTATTGAAGGTACACGAGCATTGGCTTTGCAACTTTGCCGCGAGTTTGAGGACAAATTTCTCTTACATATTGCCGGTGGTGAGGTAACCATTTAAAATGGTAACACATTCAGTACATATAGAAAGCAATTGCATAAAAATCAGGAATAATTAAGACTGTTCTCACTTAAAACCATGCATTTGTCTTTTCTTTGTGCCTTGTTTTGTCTTTTTCCTTCATAAAATTAAGTTTTTTCATGAATTTGCATTGCTGATAAAAAAACATGCAGTTATTGTTTGTAAAATAGCAAAATAACCTTTAGAATGTTGGTAGCAGGTAAACATTAGACAGAGAGCATGCATTATAGAAACTTAATTCTGTTTGTGAAATACTTTTAAAATAGCAAGCATGCAATCAAGTACTATGTTTTTCAGAGTGGTCTAAGTTTAAAAGGAAGCTGTTATTTGTGGAAGAGAAAAATAGCCTCTAGAATATTCATATCAATCCACACTTCCCATTGAGTATGCATCACAGTTCATTCCAAACAGTATATGTGTGAAAAATACTATGCACTAAGTTTAGTGAATCCCTTATTGGTGCGTTTAAATATATCAAAATGCATTATACGAGTGTTTTTGCATCAACAGAAAAGTGGATATTGTTCTTTATTCTGCCATTTTTTCTGGCTTTGTACTTTAGTGGACTGGACGCATATGTTGCATGCTATAATGATTACTGACAAAGGTTTTGAAGTCGGTAGTATTTTGTTTTTATGCTTTGACCCTATAATTAACATTTATAACGAACTGTGTTATAAAATTGTTGCAGGGTAATGGTTGGAAAGTTGTTGCAAGTTTTGAGGGCAATTTTCCTAACAGAATCAAGCAACTTCCTTTGGATAAACATTTTCATATAGAAAATGTTAAAAGGGTTGGTCTTATTCCTATCTTCATTCAATTAGTGTACTTTTTCTTTTTCTTGTGTTGGTTGAGGTGCTTGGCTTTTACATGGCCCCTTTTTCGTGTCAGATTGTGCTACAAGCAGATGGTTATCAGCCTTATCTTATCTCTCCAGAGAAAGGGTTACGGTCATTGATAAAAATTGTTTTGGATTCCGCAAAAGAACCATCACGTCTGTGTGTTGAGGAGGTACACATTATATGCTTTTGTATTGTTTTATACTTATATATGCACTACTTCTTAGTAAATGGATGATCTTGTGACTTTATTAGGTAGTTAAGCATACAATACCGGTAAATACTCTTCATTTTTTTTGGAATTTTTTGCATGCTTTGGTTCATCTTTAGGTTTGGCCTTCTTGGAAAATTAGTCACTGAAATGAGAGGTTTTTACACTCTTCATTTTTACATTCTACAACAGGCTTGTGCACTCAGCGTATTGTGCATGGTTTTTAGATGATCCAATTTAAACATCTTTATCCCCGAGGGTGGGCTGGGTGGATTTCCTCCTGGGCTCTAGTGCCTTGTATACCATTTACCTGACTCTGAATCCTATCATTTTGATGAGCCAGCTGCACAGACTTGAATATTTACCTGACACATGTAAGACTGAAACTATACATGCTGGGGACCAGTGAGTTGCTAATGAGGCACTCACCTTACCAGAAAAAATAAAATAAAAACAAAATTATCTTAACTTGCACATGGTTCTCATTTAGTTAATATATTATTGCAATTCTCTAAGCCAAGTTTTGGTTGCTATCGAAATAGGTACACCGTGTACTGGTGGATATAGTTTCTTCAGCTGCAAATGCTACACCTGGTCTTGGAAGATATCCCCCTTTTAAGAGAGAGGTAATGGTACCTTGAGGTTCATTTATACTTTATATGTCTTGATAGGTATATCCATTTTAAGTTGTCTCGGTTCATGTGACATTTAAACCAGGTTGTGGCAATTGCAACTGCTGCGCTTGATGAGTTCAAGAATGAAGCTAAAAAAATGGTGGTGGCACTTGTTGATATGGAGCGTGCATTTGTACCACCTCAACACTTCATTCGCTTGGTGCAGAGGCGGTATGATTGACTAAATTTGGATTATATGAACTGTTTTACTGAAGCATGTATATGTGCTTGTAACGTCCCTCTGTGATGGATCGCGTTATGGGACCGTTGTAGTAGGAAAGATCAAGGTTCCGTAGGTTCGAACCCTTGTTCTTACCTCTACCTCTGTTTCTACCAATGGTGACAGTCAAGCTCGTAAAGGGAGCTTGAAAACCTGTAGTGGAGAACTAATGATTTATTAATTCTCGATGTCTTTATTCATCAATTCTCTCTGGTATTTATAATCAGAGAGATACCTAAAGCTACCCAATTTCCTAAACACATAATGATTCTAATTACCCAAAGTTCCCAAATCCTAAAACACTGTAAACTAGGAAAGTAATAAAACAGGGAATATCACAAAATAGGCTGAATCAATCGGCAGGGCCGGCGTCTGTGCCCTTAGTGCGTGACCTCCTTTGATAGGTAAGGCCCTTGAACGGGCCCATAACAGTTGGCCTGGTGGTTAGAGAGATCTCTCACCTCCTTACGGTCAGAGATTCGAACCTTAGTGGTTACATTTACTTGGGATTTCCCAGCTTTTCTTGTAAGCGTAAGTGGAGGTTGGATTAGAAAGTAGACTAGACTATAGTAGGATTTCCCCGGTTTTTCGTTGATAAAAAAACCACACGTATCTAATCAACACTAAAAAGTTTTTTAAAAAACTCATTCATCTACTCCCCATCACCTACAAAACCCAAAGAACTTATATTGTCTACACACAAGAACAAACCCCCCATCTTCAGATCTTCTACAAATAGGCATCATCTTCAGATTTTTTTAGCACAAGTATGATCAAGATAACCCAGAAGAAGCAAATATGATTGATTGTCATCCTTCTAATACTCCTATGGAATCCAATTCCCAACTTCTTTCGAGACATGAGAAACCTTTAGAAAATCCGAAAGATATCGCAGACTTATTGGGAAGTTCAATTATTTCACTATTACTTGCCCCAAACATTCCCTTTGTTGTGAGACAATTTCTCCAATCCTCATGTAATGCCAATTGGGATGCAGTGGTACACATCTTGAGGTAGATTCAAGGAACACTGAGGCCAGAGTTATATCATCAAGAGAGTTATATCATCAAGACAAGAGACATATTAAGATAGCTGCATACTCAAATGCAGACGGGGTAGGATCGCCTTCAAATAGACATACACCTCTGGTTATGGTGTATTGATTTGAGGTGATCTAATTTTATGTAAAAGTAGAAAAGCAAGTTGTTGCGAGATATAGTGACGAGGCTTAATATCGTGTTATGGCTTTGGCCACATGTGATCTTATATGGTTAAAACAATTACTTCAAGAACTCCATCTTGTGGAGGTTACTCAAATGAAGTTAATACGTGACAATCAAACAGTGTTACACATTGTGCCCAATCTAGTGTTTCATAAGAGAACCAACCATATAAAAATTGACTATCATTTCATCAAGGTAAAAATTATGTCATGCTAAATCTTTGCAGAGTCCTTCGCATAAACTAAATTTATAACAAGCGGCTCGACATTCTAGTGTTTAGTGTGTGCCTTGTCACTTCGTTGATCGTTTTTGCTTGTTTTGTTTAGTGATTTTTTAGAATGAGGCTCATCTTGTCCTCCATTGTAGATGGTCTTGGGGTGTTTGGACTTGTATTCTATGTTGGCGGCATCTTAACTCTCTTCTCCCCAACTCTCCAAAACAAAAATAGACAGGTGCATGAATAGAAAATCTAAGGGAATATATGGCAATCGGAATATAGAATTACCATTTCTCACGTCCAACAATATACAGTTGGTATTGAGATTTGCATTTGATGTATCATCTGTCCTATTTGCTGCTTCCAATCTTTTTCTCCATTCGGATGGTTCCAAAGGTGTTGCTCGCATCGAAGGATTAAGTAAAGGAAGATGTGATATACCTCCTTCCATCTGGGAAAAAAGTGTCATGAGTTTTGAGTTTCTGTACAAAAAGTCATGCTGTCTAACAGTGACAACAGACAATATTTAGCAGGGCCCCAAGTTGAAGAGCTTGTAAACCATTGCCATAAATGAAAAGTTGCATGTATGTAGAAAATATAATACATACTATGACCATGGATAAGACATCTATACACATGTGCCCGTGCACACACACAGACATGAAAAGAAAAGATAAATCCAGCAGAATAGAAGTAAAATCCATAGGAAAAAGGCATCCAAGTGTTGAATATAAGAGGGAATGCAAAAATATGGGGATGACAGGGAAAAAGCTTCATGTTCAGAAACATAATTTAAGGAAAAGAACATAACATGGAGAAAATAATTTTAGAGTAAGAATGTGATAGAGGCAACCCATTTGGAAATAAACAAGAAAAATATTCTTAGGAAGTAAATACGATAAAGCACATAGTAACAAAAAAAACATAAACATACAGCCTTACCTGAACTAGAGATGGCTTATACCGTAGTTTCAGTTTTGGAAAGGCATGTCCATTAAATGCCGGAGAAGTCTGGACCAGTAAATCAGAAAATTTGTCATCTTCTCTTAACCAATCAACATATGCAAGGGCATCTTTTGATGGGCCACTGTACTGCACAAAGATGAAGAGCATTAGTAAGTGATAATTGAGTATACATGCTAAACAGATTCTTAGTAGCAATGGTGACCTTAGGAGTATTTGATAACATTACAAATTAATCCTCAATTGGAGTTATTCAAACATTAAAAGTAATAACTTACAAGCATTACATTTTGTAGTTTGCACAATTACATTTCCAAGCAGCAAAAAGAACGGACATGTTATACACCCTGGGAAGAGTAAGAAGAGGAGGAAAGAAAAGGTGAAAACGAATCGTAACAGCAAACTTTCTCCAGGTAAATATCCTGTGGACCAGACACTTAACATTGTCTCAAGGAACAGTGAAGGTATTATTAAAGAAATAATTACCTAAATAGTCTCAAACTTTCAAACAACGACCGATTTAGACAAAATATTTTGATTTATTTCTGTTTACTTAAGTATAATCCCACACCTAATAAGCATATGTAACCCGATTTTAAAATATGTGATATATTAATATATCGGGAAAATGTCACTTAGCTGCACTCGGCAATAGACATTTCTCACGTAACTACACTCAACTATAAAAGTTTTCTTCTTGCATCCCCAACTTTGATTAAGCATCGCTGTTACTAATTTCGTTAGATTTCAAATTATTTCATTGTTTACTATCTACTAAATGACTAAAATGTTGACTTTTAATTAAAATTTTAAAAATTATCATTATATGTATAAAAAATAATCAAATATGATATCAAGCAGATGCGAGCTTGTCTTTTTCAACGAAAGTCTTTGTCGTGCTTTGTCAGAGCTTCTCCAGAGGATTGCACGACGTTAGCAAGCTCCTATGGTTGGGGAAAAGCAATTCTACATTCGTCGGGCACAATAGATCCCTCCGAGCATAGCCAAATCTAAGAGTATTGGATGAAAGGCCAATATCCAATCATAGGTCCTTCTTGTTGTGCGTCAAAGAAGAGCATATTGGAGGTCGGCGGTGATGTTCTTGATTTGAAGCAAACAAATACATGGGTGATATTAGAGATTGGCGGCAATGTTCCTGACTTGAAGTGAACAAATACATGGGACGAAACAGATACATGCAGACCGCCAAAGAAGTTATGTCGGATGGAACCCTTGATTTTGAAATGGCGGAATCCTTCGGTGAAGAAGGCAAGTTGACGGCAACAATTATCTTTTTAAAATATTTTTATATATAATGGTTGTTTTTAAAATTTTCAAAAGTGAAAAAATGGTAGTTTAGTCTTTTCAAAGACAATAAAAATGAAACAAATTAGAACCTAACGGAGTTTGTAATGGTGATACTTAAACCAAAGTTGAGGGTGCGGGAATAAAACTTTTAAGGTGCTCAACTGAGTGTAGTTACGTGACATTTTCCATATTATACATATTTCACCTCCTCGAGGTCAGAGGTTCGAACCGTAATGGCACATCTGTCTAGAAGCACGTATGAGTAGGGATTAAATTAGGAATTAGACTAACCTATAGTAGGATTTCCCCACGTTCTTGCTGATAAAAGAATTACATATGAAATTTGGTGTTCACACTTGTTAGTGTATATAATCAAAATGCTTGTTGCTCTATAAAAGCAATATAACATCCACACATAAAAAATATCAATTCCAACTACAATAGTTGTACTCGACAAATTAATGACCCCTTTAAAATAATAGTTTTCTCCAGTCCTGACTTGGGCCGGTTGAACAATCATCAAATTTCAATAAGATAATATAATTTTTTAACCCCCAATGTAAATATAAGGTCTTACTAATATTATAAATTAATGATGATATAAACTTACATAAACATAACTAAGACAGTTTAGTGAAATATGATTCTAGTGCTGTTTCTTTTTCTTTGAACTTGCATCTAGTTGAAAGTTAGTGTTCTCGAACTGTACCAAGAAATTATAAAGAATTATAGACGCAATAAGTGCTTCCTTGCGTGAAACTGGTTTAAAGATATTGTATCATCTTTTTTTTATCAGGAAAAAATTAGATATTGTATCGTCTTCAACTCTTTCTAAGCTCTAGACTTTCGAACATGCGTCATTTTCACCCTAGTTAACCAGTAGGCTATTGACATCCACTTTTTTGTGATAGTCGAAATCATTAATCATGGCCTCAAGTGGGTTCATCTGAATCCCTTGAGACTTAAACCCTCAAATTAATTTTACAGTGCTGGAAACAATTTGGTATTGTTTCTTACCGAGCAATAACTATTCAAGCTGAGACCCAAAACATTAATCTTACTTGGATAAGATTGTTCCAACTTACGACCTCCTAAAATCCTAGGGCAAAATCTTATATTTAGTGCACTTGAAAGCTCCTAATAAAGTTGAATTTTAGACATCAAGTTGAGAGGTAAGAAGAACAAGTCAAGAATTTTGTAACCCTTGAACATTTCTCAGTTAATTAATATCTCTATAAAATAATAAAATATCTCAGTCCTACAGAGGTTCTACTTAATCAATAACCTATCTAATAATAACAAAATTGGGTTTCAGAACACAAGCATGTCATATTCATATATAATGTCCCATGCGCACAATGCAGGCTAAAATGGTAGAATAAATCTAGATGTAACATTTAGATAAGTCGTAGAATTAGCCAGATTGATAACCTACCTGTGCATTGATACCTTGTTCATTGAGATAAATTCGGCCACGGATGTCGAGACCCTCCAGTTCAACGAAGGAGAGGTGCTTGGCGACCTCCGATTCAGGGTCCTTGAGCTCTACAAAACGGTAGAAATCGACTACAATGAAGTCACTCTCTGAAGCTTCTTCTGCCTCGCTGAATTTGGCAAGGCAACACCCGTTCTTCAGCAACTCCTCCTTGTACTTGAAAACGAGTCGTCGCTGCTGTAGATGTTGCTGAGAAGATTTGAAATGCCTCAACTGTAAATGGAATCGGAACGCATTGCTCCTAACTCCGAGATTGATCGGAACTTGAAGGGTAATCGGAGTGAAAATTGCAGGAGAGGCGCCTCCGCCGAGTGTCATCGTTGTCTCCTCCTCGCCGCCGGCGTCGTCCTCGTGGTACCGTCGGCTCACAACTCGACAGTTCCGAGCTTCC
>JAYMSV010002004.1:0-11745 GCA_036897745.1 Erodium moschatum
TTAATTAATATGTTTCCTTTTTCGTAATGTCAGTTCAAGTTTAGATAAGCAAGTTCGGACCCACCTGTTCCCATGCGAATCTTACCAGTGATCATTTAACAGATTTACTATTCACATGTGACCCGCTATGAATTTACTACTGCCACGACACAACCTTAGGGTTAATTTGTAGACTAGCACAATATTGAAATTTTTATGAAAGTTACTTTAAACTTGGAACTTTTATAAAATAGCTATCATTTTTAGCGGATTCTTTTATTTTACTTGATCGTATGTTATCCGTGCCCGATCGGATGTTTATGCTTGCTGACTGGGGGTGACCCGCACCCTACCGGGGTGCTCATCAAGGATACAATTGTAACTTCACCGATAAATAAAAATAAAGGTTAGTTGTTACAGGATGTTTTCAAAATAAAGTTATTTCATAAATTAACCCACGGGCTTTACAGATGGTTTAACAAAACTACCAAATAGTTTTTTAGAGAGCAAAAGTAAACAGGGTTAGTACGTTCATATGATTGCTTTTTAGGATTAAGATTTACTTAATTATAGTAATTCGAGATTCTAATTGATCATTTGAACCATTAAGTTTGGATACATTTATTCTTTTTCTTGACTTCTCATTTTGACAATCCAATTTTCGGTGTTTGCAGGTTTGTTTTTTCAGACAATTCATTAAGTCGGTTCCTAAAATAGATTACATGACCTTGCGACATGGGTTCATCATGGTGCAAACATCGTCTCTGCTTAGTTACCTAATCCGCATTGCTAGTTTCACTGCCTATGTGTTTATTTGGTTGATATGTCAAAAACTTTCAGGCACATTTGACTCAAAGTGAAGCAGATTTCAATTTTCAAAAATATATCAACAGATCATTAGAGGAGGATTTCAAAGCTGTTGTTGAAATCAGGTTCATGTGTATAAGTTCCATATCATAATCTTTGTATGCTCCATTTTTGAAACTATTAATATAATTCTTAATCTTTTTTGTTTTTACTGCAGTCCTCTAATTTGGTTCTCTGCTGTGCTGTTCCTACTATTTAACACTCATGGCTTGTATTCTTATCTCTGGCTCCCATTTATCCCTTTGATCGTAAGATCCAAAACCCCTTACACAAACATTGACTTTCTTGGTGCATGATCAAAGCATTGACTCACGGACGAGATGGATTTATAAAACTGCAGATCATCCTACTGGTGGGGACAAAGCTGCAGGTGATTGTAGTCAATATGAGTATGAAAATTCAAGAGAGCGGGGAGGTTTTGAAAGGACTACCGGTCGTGGAGCTCGGCGACCACCTCTTCTGGTTCAGTAGCCCACGCCTGTTGCTCTATCTCATCAATTTCGTTCTCTTTCAGGTACTACATTAATCTCCCCAAAATGTTTTTCAGATTACATACAAGTTGTGTTCTTGTTCATGATGTTACTGTAATGCTGTTGCAGAATGCTTTCCAGCTGGCCTTCTTTGCTTGGACTTGGGTACGTAATTGATCTTGAAAACTTTGTAATGTTTAATTAAGTTAAATTGTATTAAAAAACCAACTCAGCTAAAAACATTCGAGCGTCTTTACAGACATTCCCGTTTATGAGTTTGAAAAGTGAATTATTTTGAACAGTAGTTGAACTCATTGATATGTGAGATAAGAACCGACCGTTTATGTTATATTTGATAAATTAAGAAAAAACTAATACTTTTTTCTGCAAATAGTGAGATTTGAATCCGTATGCGTGAGAAATTTGGTTGTGATATCATATTAGAGAACTAACTCAACTAAAAACTCACGCGGAGGATTGTTAGCACAATAACTGAAGACCAGATCATAATTATATTCTAACTTGAAATCGGTTTTTAACGTTCAGTACGAATTTGGGCTGAAATCTTGTTTCCACGAGCACATGGAGGATATAATCATCAGAATCTCAATGGGGTTAGTCTCAGTCTTTCTTGCTAAACTCTGTTTTCTTTCTTAAGTTTTGATTGGTTTTGCATATCTTAAAATAACAATCAACGGTGGTGATTAATTAAATCAATCAGGGTCCTCATACAGACTCTATGCAGCTATGTAACTCTTCCTCTGTATGCCCTTGTAACCCAGGTTCGGATCCAACCCTCTCTTTCATGATATTATCCAGATATTATATATGCTGATTAAATGAATATTAGATGGGGTCAACGATGAAGTCAACCATATTCAACGAGCAAGTCGCGACGGCTCTGCGAAATTGGCACCACACGGCCAAGAAGCAAGTGAAGCACAACAATGATGGGTCCAGGAGTAAACCCCCAAGTCCTTCCCACCGCACGTCCCCTGTTCCCCTGTTGCGCGCCCACCGTAGCGACATGGACGGCCTCCAATCCTCGCCGCCCAGGTCCGATCTCGAGATGGAGAATTGGGACACGGACTCTCCTTCTCCCTCGCACCAGACCCACGATCATGGCGTCGATGTGGACGAGCCTAGTTTCTCTCAGGAGTTTTCATTTGATAGGAAATTAAGTGCGCGATTCAGCAATATGTAACAGATTAGAGAAGGGGGGTCGGGCCCATTGGGCTTATTGGGCCTAGTCTTCGAAAACAGTGATCTATGTAGTTAGAGCACAAATGTCAGCGGGACAGTGACAGCAAGGTAAAAACACAGCGCAGTCGTGTTAACGAGCCGTAGATTGTACAATTTTCCAGCGGCTCAACGCCCACAGTTTCTCAAACAAATCGTTTTTAAATAATAGAATGGATCAAGTTTCACGAACAGATCAATTGTGAAGGAGGGAGAGATGGATATAGTGCACGAGTTGATCGGAAGAATGGGACGACATAGCTATGCAGTGGTGTGGTTGGGAGTGCTTGTGGTGACGGTGGCTTTGGCTCACCACGTTTATGCTGCGGAGCTGGAGGAGCCTCGCCGTCACCGGACTCTGGTTCGTCTTCGTGCCTTGCACGGCCCTCCTCTTCTGCTATCCTCCGCCACTTCTAAAAAGCATACATGATAAAGATGTAGTAGCCAGAGTGTTTCCACATGACCACTCGGACAAGAACCACTGTTCTATGTATATATATGTCATGTGCCTATTTTCTTTTTTTTTTTCAGCAATGAATCACCTTCTTCTTCTTCTTCTTGACTAACATGATACACGATGTGCTCAGACCGTGTATATTTTTACTTGCAAGACTCAAATGTTGTTGATTGAAATTTT
Organism: Erodium moschatum; assembly: GCA_036897745.1. Classification (NCBI taxonomy): domain Eukaryota; kingdom Viridiplantae; phylum Streptophyta; class Magnoliopsida; order Geraniales; family Geraniaceae; genus Erodium; species Erodium moschatum. The sequence goes on from JAYMSV010002004.1 coordinate 3,193, forward strand.
CTGTTATTTTATGTCCTTTGTAACTTCTAACAAGTCTAATCATTCGAGACTGTTAAAGTTGCTTTTGTCCCATAAAAAATCAACAAAAACATGTCGGTGATAAAAATTTTTGGTGAACTATGAGCATCCAGTAAAAACTTACGGTAAACTATATTTTTACAAATTTTTTGATGAATTATTTTCCGTCTGTAAATCCATTATCGGGGTTATTTTTTTGTAAAAAGTTGAAAGTAACTCTACAAACGTGCATACAAAAGGGTTTCAAATTGCAAAACATGTATACATATAACGAAACACATGTAATTCAAAGGGTAAAAAATCTAATTTTCAAAATATTAGACTATCGCATGATTAAATCCCGTTAAAAATAGTAGACTTCGGAGGGAAAAATAATTCACCGTAAGTATTTACAAAGAAAATAGTTCACGATGAGCTTTACAAATCAGACATAATTCATCACACAATTATCCCTAAAGTTTATTTTGTAAGTGACAAAATCATACTATGGCTGATATTTTTGTATTAAATTGGATCTTAACCATTCCATGATGAAATTAGATTGACTTAAAGAGAAAATAATTAATCTCACTTTCGCAAATCTAAAAACAGTATTATATTCATTATTATACCCGTGTAGTCCGTAATCTATGATAGCAAAACACTATATAAGTTGGATTTTCAAATAATTGAAATGGAAACGAAATATAGAAATATAGTATAGATGATTTTCATGCGTCAGAGCAGACCGCAGAGTGCGCTCCACGGCTCGGGTTGAATCCCAAGGGCGGGGGAGAGAATCCAAGAGAGAGCAACAATGCGACCAACGGAGACACCACCCGTCCGCGACCAAATTCTCTCGGAAACTCTCATTCTCAGCCCCGAGAACCCAACGATCCGAGGCAGGGGAAGATGTCGGTGCTCGAAATCATCCTCCGAGCCGAGACGATATGCAAGAGATACGACAAGTACGACGTCGACAAGCTGCGCGACGAGACCTCCCATGCCGACGACTCCTTCGCTCGCCTCTTCAGCTTCTACGACACCGAAATCGACAAAGCGCTTCGTGTCCGTCCCTTTCTCTCTCACCTCAATTGCCTTTTCCTATCTGCGATTCACAGTTTCAATTTGTACTGGATTGGATTCGTTTGCAGAAATCTGAGATGGCCGCAGTTGAGACAAATAGGGCTAGTATGGTGGCGATGAATGCTGAGATTCGTCGTACCAAGGCTAAGTTACTAGAGGAAGTTCCAAAGCTTCACAAGCTTGCTCAGAAGAAGGTAAATTGTTGTCTATGCCTCTGATAAGGTTATGCCTATATATGCTTCTTCGCGTATGCCTCTGATTAGGTTACAGCTTAAGTAGGTTTCGATTTCGTAGAGGCTTACATAAATTTTAGGTTTAGTGATGTTTAGGCTTGAAAATTGTTCGATTTGACCTTCAATACATACTATATAGTTGTTCCGAAAACTTTGTAAGTTGATAATGCAAACAATCCAGTGGGGAATGATAAATAATTATGGAAGTGAAATGAAACGAGAATGATGTAAAGTCAGCTGAAGTACATGACATGGGTTCATTGCATAGTTATCTCTGATTTGGACCTTGTCCCACCTAAATTATGCAAGGGCAATACTGTGGCTAGGTTTTACTGGATATGTGACTAAATCGCTATCCACTTGCAGGTTAAAGGGCTGACCAAAGAAGAACTAGAGGCCCGCAATGATCTGGTTCTTACACTACCCGAAAGGATTCAAGCAATACCGGATGAGTCCACTACTGTAAAGGGAGAATTGGATTCATCAGCATCTGATAAAAACATCAATGTTGACTCAACAGGTGATCTGTGTTGCTGATGCTTTCCCTTTTACTGCTTTTGTTTCTTTCCCTGGGTTTATTTTCATGGTCATGATTGTTTCTCATCCACACGCAGATGACCACATCGACAATAATGCTTTCTTCCAACATCATGAAGAGGCTACTCAATTTCAGCTAGAACATGAGAAGAGAAAAATGAAACAGGCATGTAAGATTCTGATTCTATCAGTTACTTTTGTGTCCCTCCTGCAGTTCATAATTCACTAAATTTTGACCTATGGATGTATCATGTATGTGCTTACTCAATCTGTTTTCATATATGTGAGTAGGATGAAGGTCTTGATATCATATCGGGCGGAATGGACACATTGAAAGATTTGGCTATGGATATGAGTGAGGTTTGCAATACATTTGAATTGGTTAAATCATATCAGAAGCAATGGAGGTTAATTACATCTTCAAATGATTTTTAGGAATTGGATAAGCAAGTTACATTAATGGATGAAATTGAAACAAAGGCGAGTCGTTCGCTACTTGGTCATAACCTTGTCTTTTTTTATTAGATCACACAATGTAAATTAATGAGTTATTGACTCCTTTTTAGGTGGACCAGGCAACTTCTGATCTTAGAAATAATAATGTCAAGCTTAAGGACAGTATCTTGGAGGTAAAATTTATTTATCATCAGATTAAAAGGTTTAATTCCCCATCGTTTGATTTGGGAGAATGGCTAGAGTTCATTTTCCAAAATAATATTACTAATTGGGATTTGGTACTGTTACAGAAGAGACCCACTAAAAAAATAATCATTGACATTATACTTATGTGTGTACTTCTCGGGATCGCTTCTTATTTATACAAGTAAGTACCTTGCTTTTCTCTACACAGCTGAGCCTGTAAGCCTTACTATGTACTTATCGTACTCTGCAAGTTGCTAAATTGGTATTGCTGCATCTGAGGGAAAGGCATATGTCCCTTAGTACTTTCATAAATGCATGTGGAGTATTTGGGTTAGATATGGTTATTAGGTAATGAGTTATAAGTTGTTTCATAAAAATATGTGGGTCACACACAAACACAATGGAGTCTAATACTATCCTATCAAATTCGTAGTAATGATGACCTAAAACTGTGACAAAATATGCCTTGATGACAATACCTATAAAAGCCTTCCTATTTACTCTGTTTGATTCCTTTTCTGAGATTTATAAAAACGGGTATCGTCTACTGGGGTTGAGTAATATTAACATAGTTTTTTGGATTTAGCAACTGAATGCTTTAAGGGAAGACCCCTTCATAGTTTTTTTATAAGTTCATAAATATTTGGATGATTAGGAGTTTTAATTGTACTGATTGTCATCACAGGATAGAGTTATTATCCCTTCTGGAAAAAGTAGATCTTCAAAATTGCATTTCTAATCTGACCCTGGTTTTCTTTTGCAGTATAATCACCTATTCATTCTAAAGGTGTCTTACACAGCATGTATGTCACTACGTCATCTGGTATTTTATCCGTTCACCATCCAAAGGTTTTTGATATAGCTTTGCGATGTCCTTAGATTATTTTCTTTCTTTCTTTCTTTCTTTCTATAATAAATCTGTCCATATTAAACTAGTTTAGATAGGAGATTTACTGCTCAAATTGTTTGTGTTGGCTCTTGCTTAACTAAAGTTGTAAGCTTATAGTCATGAAGATGTGTCACTGATATACGTAACAGTTTTTTCTCCATCAATAAAAGGCAACTTTGTCATTTCATACTACATGCTATCTGAAAATGTGTCCTCCAATAAGTTTCTTAGACAAACGTCTATATATTTGTCATATTCCACCTTGAACCTTAAGTTCAACCATATGAAATCATCTTATTAACATTCTAAAAGAGTTAAAAATGTAGATTCCACCAGTATACAGACGATGGTCCTCATCACAGACAGTAAAGGTAACTATACATGACAACAAATGATTCTATTGTATTCACTACTCAGGCACCTCGCATGCCTTAACCCATGTCTTATTATGTAGTCATTTACCTTTGCCGGAAAGCCAAGGCTTCTTTCCTGTAAGCATCTTTCTGGGAAGGGTTATCTCTTGGAAATCAATAACAAAATCTGATGGATTAGAGGTAAAGTAGTACATGACAGTGGTTTTGGTTATTGTGATTCATGTTTCGTTTGTTCCACTGTTTAGCTTCTTGTTAGATGCAAAAAGATTGATGTGCTCATTTTCCAACAGTGGCAACAGAGTCAATTTGCATACATTTGATCAGGTCAAAGGTAGTACCAATAGATACAGATATGAATGTATTTATGAAGTACACATGAAATAGAAATATAGAAGCAATATATTAGAAACTGCATTGGTTTGTTACGGCGAGGCTTAGCTCTGATCGATGTTGTCTCAAGAAGGTTGTTCTCATTCATGATCCGTTCTGTCTTAATCATTTTCCGTGGGTGACCAATGTAGTTGTATTATGTCCAAAACATGATACAGCTAAAATATAGTTCATGCACCTTGGCCTAGTCAAATTCTTGGCAAATGCATTCTTTATACGTGCTTGTTAGCATGCCACATAAAAGTTAGAATCTTGCTGATTATTTTTCTAGACATAGATTTAGACAGGCCTTGTAAACATAAATTGATATCTACCAGTAGACATGTTGCACTCAGATTGCATGAAACAACTACGCTTGATTTATTAAATGAAAAAACTACAGGGAGACTACATAAGTTTTAATAAGAAAATAAGTCATGTTTTTCTCTCGTTTTATCCAACATATCTTACATGTAGAGGAAATGATGAATATCGTATCTTCACATTGAGCTCAATATTTTCAATCAATCACATGAACTAGAAACACAAGTAGTTCGTGAACTTTTAATATGTACGCCTGAATTTTAAAATTCTAAAAGTATATTAAAGCTTCGTATGTTCTAAACAAATGAATATAAATGTTTATGTTGTTAATTTAGGCTGACCCAACTTGAATTAAATTGGTTTCATTGGACGGTAATATCTAATGATTCAACTACATGTGATCAGGTCAGAGGCAGTATCCAAATACATCTGATCAGGTACACATTGGTACTGATATGAAGGTGTGTGTGAGGTCCATAAAAGGCTGACCTAACTTGAATTGAATTGGTTTCATTGGACGGTAGTATCTGACCCAACTTGAATTAAATTGAATTGGTTTCATTGGACGGTAGTATCTGACCCAATTTGAATTGAATTGAATTGGGTTCATTAGGCGGAATTCAACTACATGTATCAGATAAATTGAATTAGTACCCCATATCTACTGAGACAACCAAAACTTATTCTCATGAACCGTTTTAACCAGGAGGGTTTGATCAATGTCGTCTAAGGAGTCTATGCCCATTCATGATCCATTCTATCTTTGACTCCTTTTGTGGGCGGCCATTATTGAACACCCGTGCTTTCTTGACTCTCGACAATGCTTGATCCTCAAGAACTAGTACACATCTTTGATTCTGGTGGCCTTCCTATAATTTGAAGCTATTGCTCTATAAGATGTTTGTTCATCAAAAGTAGCGGTTCGGTTACTTTCGTTGACATTTAGCAGTGGTATAACAACATTTTTATAGAAACCAAGGTCTCTGTTCTTGTTTGCAAACGGCGGCGGCAAAAGGTAAGTAGATGTGAACTTGATTGAACACCGAAAATTCATCAATACCTCCTCGATATTTTATTAATTTGTAATTAATTTGTAATGGAGGTGCTTGTTAGCATGCCATGGATGCAGTTAGGTTTAGTTTCCTCCCATACCTTACTCATCTGAACATAGATTCCTCTCACACCCTTACTGATGCGAACAAAACAACGAGGAAAATGTTGGTCTTTTTGAAAAGTTTAGAAACCCGCTTTCATGTATCAAATGATATCTTTCTTGATAGAGATTTATAGCGACCTCATACTCATATATCATGCTAACAAAAATCATACAAACGTATGAAACGTTTGAGTATGATACACTTACACGGATACTACATGGCTTTCCTTCCCTTTCTAACAAACAAAGTGGGGTTGGAAAACCCAGTCCATTGACAATTTTGACCCTCATTTTGACATTAAACTTATTCGTAGAATTCTGATTTCTCCACGTCCGATCATCATTCATGCAGAGCAAAGTTCATACTGTTAGAGACAAAATTGATCAGATAATATCCAAACAAAGAAAACAATTGGTAAACATCCAAACAAAGAAAACAATTGGTAAACAGAAGAGGCAAGATAAAATATTTTTCGAAGATATAAGAATTTTATTAGCGTTTTTTTATCGGTAAAGCATATTATAAAAACTCGTCTTTCAGATGATGAAAGACAAGAAACAAGCATCATGTGCGCAACCTAGACAAATCTAAAGACTGAATTATTTTCGACCGAAACAGATTAGATTAAAGGACTGAACAAGTCTCAGCCTCAAACCAAAAAAGAAATTCTAAACGGATCAAACTAATACAAAGAAAGAGTATTCCTATCAAAAGAACCTCAACCAAGGTCTTAATACCCGAATTAAAACTAATAATCACAAAACAAGGAGAGGCCTTTCACTGAAGGTGAAATTTTGGAGGCTCTTAAAGACTGTAATGGTTTTAAATCACCAGGCCCGGAAGGTTTCTCTATGCTATTTTTTCAGAAAGGGTGGCCTATTCTTAAAGAGGATATTATAGCTTTCTGCAATCATTTTCACAGTACTGGTAAACTTGGGAAAGGAATAAATTTTTCCTTCATTACATTGATCCCCAAATGTCCCTCCCCTGAAGATTTTGGGGACTACAGACCCATAAGCCTGGTTGGAGCTCCTTACAAGATTATTTCTAAAGTCCTAGCTACAAGACTCAAGTCTGTGATGAATTCTCTTGTTAGTGATGTACAAACTGGTTTCATAGCTGGCAGACAAATTTTAGATGAGATTCTTATAGCTTCTGAAGTTCTCCATTCAGTAAAACAATCCAAAGCGGAGGTCATCTTATTCAAGGTGGACTTTGAGAAAGCATATGATCATGTGGATTGGGCATATTTACATAACCTCCTAAAGATTCTTGGGTTTGGAGATAAGTGGAGATTATGGATGGATAATTGCTTGAAGGCTTGGGTTTCAGTGCTCATAAATGGTTCCCCTTCTACAGATTTCTGTCTTTTTAGAGGCCTTAGACAAGGATGCTCTTTGTCCCCTCTCCTGTTTGCTCTGGTTGCAGAAGCTCTACACCAACTTATGGAGAAAGGAAAACTTCTTGGGATGTTCCAGGGGATCACTTGTGGGACTAATGGCCCTAACATTTCCCACCTTCAATTTGCTGATGACACCTTATTGTGCATTAAAGCCTCCCCTTCTGAGTTGAGAAACTTGAAACATACTCTTAAGACTTTCCAAAGTCTTACAGGTCTAAAGATCAATTACAACAAGTCTAGAGCTGTCTTACTTAATGCAAACTCTATGGATGAGAACTTGATTCAACATATCCTTGGCTCTGAATTGGATACTCTACCTATGGACTATCTTGGTTTTCAACTGGGTGCCAATTACAGGAGATATAACACTTGGTTGCCTATTATCAATAAGTTCAAAAGCAAGCTGAACCTATGGCAGACCAAATTCCTCTCTTTTGGTGGAAGAATTACCCTTATCAAGTCTTCTCTCAGCTCTCTTCCTCTCTATCATTTGTCCCTATTCAAGGCACCTGTGGGGGTTATTAGAGAGATGGAGAAGTGGCAGAGGAGATTTCTCTGGAATGGAAGTGTATCTAGGAAATCTTTTCATAAAGTCAGGTGGGAGCTAATTTGTAGGCCCATGGATCAAGGAGGTCTTGGAATTAAAAGACTCCATCTCATGAACAAGGCTTTATTGGCCAAGTGGTGGTGGCACTTTGCCATGGAAAAGGATTCTCTTTGGAAAAGGGTGATCTGTGGAAAATTGGGTTGGGATGAAAAGGATTGGGACTTGTCTAACATCTCCATCTCCCCTTACAAGAGTTTCATCTCACATTTTTCTGTTTTATTATCGGACCTCCATTTCAGTAATGTCTTTGGCTCCAGTGGGTTGGTTTGGTCTCTGGGGAATGGTGAAAGGATCAACTTTTGGGAAGATATTTGGCTAGATATTTCTCCCCTCAAATTCAAATATCAGAGACTTTACCATCTTAGTACTCAGAAGAATCTAAAAGTAGCTGCTTTCTGGGTTGATGGTGACTGGCAATTTTTATTTAGAAGGTGTTTAAGAGGTTGGGAATTGGGAAAATTCATGGAGTTGGGGTCATCTCTTCGAACTATTTTTATTACTGGATTGGAGGACAAGGCAGATTGGAAAGCTGACCCATCAGGTTTCACTGTCAGTAAGATGTACTCTTACCTCCATAATTCTTCTTTTGAGGTTGATTGGAGCAAATATCTCTGGTTACCGAACTTGCCCAAAAAGATGGCGGCTTTTACCTGGCTGGCATGTTTAGGAGCTGTTCCAACTAAACTTTTCCTACAAAACAGAGGACTGCCTATAAACTCCTCTGATGCTCTATGCAAATTCTGTGGTTTATTTGTAGAGGATGATGCTCACTTATTTGTAGCCTGCAGCAGAACTTGGCTTGTTTGGTCGGCAGTCCTTAATTGGTGGGGGATCTCTTGGTGCTCTCCGGGAGATTTTAAATCGCTACTATTGGCCTGGGACAACCTTTGCTTCAGAAATAAATTATGGAGGAATTTAATTTCAATTACTTTGTGG
>JAYMSV010002005.1:0-11745 GCA_036897745.1 Erodium moschatum
TAGTTTATATTATTTTTTTAATATATTTAATAATTATCGACGGAACACCCTAAAATTTATTCCTGGTTCCGCCCCTGATGGCCCGTCGAGAAAACTTGGGTAGTTTTAAGGATGCAATCAACAAGTATGATATTCTGAAATTACTATCTTAGTTATCATGGAGTTTCTGATCTTTCAAAGTTAATATCTTTGGTCATTTTCTATACGGAAAATGGTTTTAAAACGTCCAAAACGTCTTTAGAGGTTCAAACCCTAATACACATCCTTCTTCTTCTTTTTCTTCTTCTTCTTCTTCAATGACATGGTTTTGAAATTTTGACTATTAATGATGTGTATTATGAACTTTTTACATGTTTTGACGGAAAATTTAATGGCGGATACTGATTGAGACAAACGAAACTCTAGGATAGCGAGAAGGGAAAAAAAAGCTTAAGGTAGTAATTTTGGAATCTCATAGTTGCAGGGTAGTGAGACGGAATTATCCCAAATAGAATTGATGAGTTATATCATCTACATCGTACTCATCTTCCTCTCCGTCGTTTTGTGTATCTTTGTAAGAATTTTATTTTTATCTTCCTCAATCGAACGTACATATTCTTTACGGTCCTCTCCATCTTGAATGAGACTCTTATATAAATTTTATTTTAAAACGGTTATTTATAACTAAAAGGTCAACCTTGTTAGTTTGGTGTGGTCATAGTCTTTACAAGAAGCTCATTATTCTTATATTTTTCCCGTGTGAGTTCAACTTCAACACTCCCTCTCACGTGTAGGATTGAACATCTACATATGCGACATAACAAGATTGGGCATATGCATATACGAACCATAGACCACAGGGAAAAAAGAGTAGAACAACTTGTCCAGAGGGAGGGGAAATGATTTGTGGTGTGTATGAAAACATAGTCTGATACTTCATCATATAGAGACCACTTGATCTAACTATCAACGAGGGTTCTTTTGTTTCCCACACAAGCTAGTCGGGTAATAAGGCACTAACAAACATGTAGAACTTCGAAAACACTTTCAACACATTTTCTTGTACCTTCTTGATGTTGGGAAAACATTATATCTTTCTCCCCCAATGGATGGTATATCGTTTTGACAAAATGAGACCACTCATGGTAGATGTTGTCAGTTAATGAGTAAGGGTGTTATAAATCGTACAACCAACAAAAAACTCCAAAGTAGGTTATTCATCTTGTAGCACTTCATGAACAACGATTAATCATTCAAAACGTTAATTTTGTTGGCATCACTTGTGCTAAATAAGGCATGTCATATCCACATGTCACGTGAGTCAACTACTTCGAGCGTGATGGTGGGGACGCCCTGATCTCCCTTTGTGAATTGTCTTTTCTATATTACATGACGTTCTTTCACTACCAATGCATGCAATCAAAACGTCTCATCATGCCTAAGAACTCGCGTCTATGTCTGACGCGCAATAAGTGCTTCATGTAACAACATAGGACCTTCAAATATACTCCTAATCATAAAGGGTGATCATACAGGTGCAAAACCTTTTGTAGGTACTTCGTGATGGTGATTGAACACATTCACAAGGTTTCATTTAGACAATGTGTGGAACAACCACAAGCAAACATCTGAATTACAATCGTACATTTTTGGTGTGGAATGATCTTATGAACATCAAGAACGTCATGCTTTTGAATAGAAAACGTCGCATGCTCCTTTATGTCTGCCATAATGTGAAGAAACAAAGATTGCTCCATCGGGAACTAACGTTGAAACAAATATGCGTTGTATATAAATCGTTTATCAAGGTAATCATTAATGAGTCGACCATGATCTTCCAAACGACCTCGGACCATAGCCTCCGAGAGTGCTTCTTCTGATTGCTTTTGCGAACGTCATAGTCGGAGGAATGCTTGCGAAGAAAAACTAGAAACAGAATGGTGCAAATGAGGGAATAATAAAATCGACATATGTAACATGTTGAATTATAAGATATTTATAGAAAAAAGAAAAACAAATATGTGTAATTATGCCCCTTTTTTGGTATTCTTTTAATATAAAAATGAAAACCCCAAATCCTCGTATCATTGTGGCGTCCAACGGTTATGTCTTTCGATGGCCAGCAACGTGTCTGCCTTTTATTGGTTGTTTTGAAAGGAGGCTGACATGCCAGCATCTTTGTGGATAGATGATTTAACGATTCGAGTCATGTCGACTCAAACAACCATATAATCGACCAACGTTCAGTTATGAACGATACTGACCTCCTGATCGGTTTTGTATCAAGGAGACCGAGAAAAGATATCGACTAAGAATGTTCTAAGATTGTAAACATTAATGATCACATATTTCAGTTTTTTTATAAGAAAAAAGTCAGTTTTCAATAAATAGTTAAGGTATGAAACCATTTATCATCCGGACGGTGTATTTGACTATTAAACGTCTCCAAAAGACCAGTTCAAGCCTGAGTCCCCACATGATTCTCATTAATTCCCATAGTCTCTGCTTGTTCAAACATATTTTTGGAATTTATGCTCACCCTTTTACCTCTCTCTTTATTTCAACTGTACTTTTGAAATTTACAACCACCCTTACCTCTCTTTCAGAGATGTGTAGTTTTGTTTCAATAAAATAAGAGTCATTTACATAAACATGAATTATGAAAAATTATGGCGAACAAACTGAAATGGGATGTTAAAACTCGAACATAGAGGTCAAGACTCAACCTCTTATATGAGAGGTCTTGAGTTCGATCCTGGACAAGTGTGAATTTCTTGCACTTTAGGTATGCACTTTGTTGCATTATTTTTTTTTTGATAATTTGATGTACATTTTGTTGCATCGTTTGAGTATATATTCTCTTGTTTGCCACGTACACTTTCATCAGATGTGTGTTTATCTTTCATTGATAAATAAAATTTAGCATTTACTTTTCATAAAAAAAAGATTGATTCAGAAGAATGGACTGTACGGCTATTGTAAACTAAGGAAATAAAAGTTTAGGGCCATGGAATTAACAAAGTTGTGATATAATAAGTAGAACAATATGGAGCCATTGGCGAGTGGAGGGTCCACAGAAGTCCAACGTTGAATCACAAGACTGCTTCGCAACCAAATGGTCGCAGGTTGCCGGGAGCAAGACAACCCCGCGTAGCCGTCATCGGGCCACTATGACGACACACTAGCTAGAAAAAAACACTCCTGAAAAGTCTACGTACTGTTCAAATGACGTTTATTGCTTCATAAGTAAAACAATCAATAATTTTTTAAAAAGAAAAAACTAACTAATTTGGACTCAAAGTTATCGACAAAAAAAAGACCCGTTTTCGAATCTTAATCGTGTCTGATTTTTGATGACAATTCATAAGAGCGACTTTCAAAAATGTGCACAATCTAGAGCAAATATGAGGGTTACTTCATTTGCACGTCTTAATTACAGTCGGCCTTTTATTACCTAAACTATCGAAAATTTATGTACACAGTGCATTTTAGAGGTTGGAAGTACTCGAACAAACGTATTCTTAAAGTTAAACAGATTTAATCACCTTTAAACTGGTTACTACATTTTTCGGAAATTCATAATTATGAATTGTCATAAAAAAATCAAACACAATTAGACCACCCACAATGGGTGGAAAAATAAAAAAATGTGGGCCCGATTCGTGAGAAAAAGGGTGTCGAAATTATTTTTTAATTATTTGAACCACGTGACAATCCTTCATTGGAGAATCGGGATTCGATCCGAATCGACGGGCGACCAACCCATAGACTGAACTGGGGGTCGAATCGACAGAATCGTGGGTTTTGGACTTTTTTCTCAAAAAAACGCCAAATCAACTCCCGCGTTCGACACGCATTTGCTCCATTGCGGATGGTCGTAGAATTCGAAAACATATCATAACACAAGGTTATGACAATGATCAAGAAACCTATCTATTCAGCTCAGCTCCTAAATTTAAGGATACATTTTCCTATTTCTTCTCCTTATTTTATTTCCAGAGAATCCCCACTCGCTATTCTAGAAGACACATCACAGTCCATGTTCATTCCCTCCCCCACATCACCAGAAAATAAATATATGTATATTTACTACTATATAATAATTAAAAAAAAACTCATCTAGAAGCCCACTTAACGTAGGCACGTTGAACACCAATCCACCAACCGAACCACACACACAAAAGGTTCCAATCACTAATGTGTATATTTACACACAACCTTCTTCCACAATCCATCCTCAGAACCCAACCCTCTCTGCTTCAATGGCTACTGCAAATGATCTTTTCTCAGACCCATTATTCGATTCTCAGGACGATCTGGACGACGATGAAGATGAAACACTCTCCTTCTGTGATCTCCCCATTTACAGCGATTCGGTGGACCCCACGAAAGTGGATCGGAGCTTACCGTCCTCCCCCGACGAAGATCCAGACCTGTTCGAGTTCTCCGGTGAAGACTTCTCTGCTTCTAATCACAAAGCAGATAGCATAATCTTCTGCGGGAAGCTCATCCCATACAAAGACCAGAAGCAGAGCTCCAGTAAAGGAGCCGTTTTTACCTCCGGCTCCTCCAGCAGATCAAGGACTAGAGGGCACAACAAGGTGGAGCAAGCAGCTACCGGAGTGTCCGTGCTGGCTTCTCCGGTGAAGTCAAGGTGGTATCTTTACATGTTCGGACTGGCGAGGTTTCCGGTGGAGATGGAGCTCAGGGACATCAAGAACAGGCAGAGTCGCCGGAGCCCGACTCCGATGTTCCGGTCACAAGGAAAGGGTGGTGAGGTTGTGAGTAGAAGCAGAGGGAGAGGGTTGTGGGGGTTGCTGAGGGTTTTGGGCTGCAAGAGCAGCCACCATGCAACCACAGTGGTCAAGTCTTTCACCTGCATTTAATGTAATGACACAAACATCACAAAGAAGAGGCTCACATTTCATAATATCGTCAAGAGTATGTTTGTCTAGAACACTCTGACAAATGTAGATAAGTATTTCGCATATCTGTTCCCTCGATCAAAACTTCTAAACCCTACACCTAGAATCGGACGTTGATCATAATTCATACATGGTAAATAATTCTGAGTAAAAAGTCTAAAGTCACCAGATCTTATACAGGACCAGAACCTGGTTTTTGCAGTCAAGCTGTAGTTTCCACCTTTCGTTTCTTCACGTTTCCATTCCCTCGATCGTTATCAGACAAAGGCGCTCTCTTTTTATCTGTAACTTCTCCATCCTTGTTTCCCTCTGGATTCTTCTGTTTCTTCTTGTTTGATTTCTTGTTTTCCTTGGAACTGTGTGCATTAACTTTCGCAAGTTAGCTTCAATATCATGAACATCATCAAATATAATCACGGAGATTAAAAAGGAGCAGGGACTGAACCTTAAATTTAGATTCAAAAGCAGAGTAGTCCTAGAAGCAGCCTTGCTGACCATGCTGTTGTAATATTGTGTAAATGAAGCATTACTGCTACTCTTTTCATGCTGCAGGTGACAAGGTGTTAAGTTGATTAACACACGGAACTTCAAATCCATACAAAATGTATTTTTTTTTTGCACAAAGGAAAGCAAACCTGAAGAAATGCATCAACAGCTTGCTGATCTTTAGGTGAAAAAGCCACCCCGTCTCTTTTCTTCTGCACAAGCTCAACATTCTTCTCGACCTGTGCCAAGAAAGTTCGTTTATAGAGAAGACAATAAGCTTATGATCCCAAGTTCTGTTCTTGCATATATATTTAACTGGCGAACACTCAGGTGAAAACCAGAGACTCGTTTATAACTATAATCCAATGGACACGGATGGTTTTCAGTTCACTCCAAGTTTTGGTTTCACCTGATTGTTACATTATTTATTCTAACTAACAAAGTAAAGTCTATCACAACAAGGTTTTACGATATACCTGATCAATGAAACGTTTCACAACACGCTTGAAACCTTCATCAGTAGCATTCTCATGAAACTTTTTCATTCGGATGAGTGTAATAGTAGCTAGCTCAGGAAAGGATATGTGGTAGCTCCATTGAGAAAAGTGGGCAGAGAGCAGTTCAATGGTGGATAAGAGACTCACTTCTTGGAAATTGCGAGATTTTAACAAATATTTTGGCAACTGTAGCAAAAATACCCAATATTAGATACGTGAGAAAGAGAAACACACATTAGATTCCAGTATATAACTAATGTCTTACCTTCACGTCAGATGATAAGCTGACATCCTTCAAAGATTTTCCACCCTCTTTGCCAGTTTTGTCTTCCATGAGATCTAATGCCAAAGATGAGACAGGAATGAAAATCCCACTAGAACTGGAGAGATTATTGAGCCATTGAATGCATTTAACTCTTAGTGGTAAATATCTAGGTCCGGGAAACAGATGAGCCACTCCATTTACAATTTGAATGAGCATAAGAAGCAATGGCTTAAGATCACAATCCGGTATGTTTGCTGAGACGAATGTAACCCAGAGATCAAGGCAGTTTGTATACTGCCAACTGCAGATCTTCTTGACTCATTCCTCTCCATAATAAAGATGAAACAGCGCATCAATTCTTCATACATTTGCAATTCATCAAACCTAATCCATCCATTATATCTCAAGGACTAACAATTTACTAGATCTATAATCAGTAAAAACAAGGTTAAGTTACGTTTTACTACACTGTGATATGCATAATCTGCAGTTCAATACCCTGAAATTTGGAGTGAGTCAATTTACTACCCTCACTTTTAAATGTCAGTTTACTACCATATACTTTGAAGTAGATGCACTGTCATTTAAGTTGTATAAAATCTGTTAATTTTAGGGGTTCAGGAATATGAAATGCTGAAATTATGTCTTCTCGTGCTCATCCACCTTATGTAAAAGCATAATTTCAGCATTTCATATTCCCGAAACCCTCAAATAACGAATCATATACAACTTAACAGACTATGCAACAAGTTTAAAGTACAGGGTGGTAAACTGGCATACTTGAAAGTTTAGGGTAATAAACTTAGCAAATTGGCACACTTCAAAGTTCAGATAGTAAACTGCAAATCATGTATAGCACATGGCAGTAAAATATAACTTCCCTGAAAACAAGTAGCATAAATAGAGAAAGCTGACTGAATACCTTCATCTTTGTTCGAAGACCCTTTTGCAGTATCTTAGCAAGTAGTTGCAAAGACACCAGTGACTTGCAAGATGATTTTTGGACATCAAGAGAGCACAGCTCAACAAAGGAGTTCTTCAGAAACTGTACATGTTCAAACAAACCTGCTTCCACAAATTTGCAGTGACCAATAAAGGCCTTGTATGCTTTTACCAAGCATAAATCAAAGCAGTCTGAGTTATACATAGCAGCAACATCCTGTATGACGAGGAATGAATGTGATGAAAGAACGCCTCCACCTGTTGCCCATAAGTGAACTGAAACCTGCAGTCCATGCTTAAGTGTTAAAAGGAAGCCTTTTTACCATAACTAAAGATACAGTTTCTGGGAATTGAGAAGTTAATTCATGTACCTTGATCAGTCTGTGTAGCAATGGCGGAAAAGCAGCAAAAAATATCAAGGAAGCTCTGATTCTGCTCAATGCAAAGGACAATATATCAGAGTCAGTAGCCTGACTTAGAAGAAACAGAATACTCCTCAAGTAAGACTTGACCAGTGGCCTCAGATTTTTCCACTTTGCATTTTTCTTCATCTCTAGAATAGTTTCTTTCTTACAATTGGAGGAGGATATTCCCAATAGACCCCGAAACAAGCTATCAGCCTCATCAAGTACAAACATCAATATCTTGGAGAAAGTTTCGCCGTCCTCAAACTTATGGCTCAAGTCAAGAGCACTGGTAGATCCAGTTCCATAATGACATGCAGCACGATATGCATTTAGTAGGATGATGAAGGCAGAAGTGTTCTGTTTCTCAGTAACTAGGTGACACAAGGAATTAATAGCAGCTGCAGTCAGTGACATGCCATTTTTAGAATTTGAAGTCTCTTCATCTTCATCTTCATCATTAGCAGTCTCATCTTCATCAGAGCACTGTTGCACAGGATAAACATACACAACATTCCTTAAATGGAAAAGGCGGCTGATCTAATTTAAGGACTTAAACTACCGATTCTGAAATACAAACAAAAGACCATAGCACAGAATCTTGTAGTTGGTCACCTCATATCCTAATTCAATACTTCATAAACCTTGATGCTAAACATCAGTACAACACTTGAAACATTCCCTAATCAACAGTAACAAAGTTTTGAACTTGGAGCTTGTATATAACATTTATGTGTATGTTGGTATATGTTATGAGTTGTGAATAACCTAAGACTAAGGGTACTTTTGTCTCTCATCTTCTCTTATAAAATGCTAACAATTGCAAACAATACATAAAACATCTAGTAAGAGTACGAAGCATCTGAATTTATAACTGAAATCAAATGGCACAGACCTATCCCATTAAAACCCATAAAATACTTCAGCATATATCTTCTCGATAGCCAGTCGTAGAATGAAGATTTTATATTTAAAAACTTCTATATTCTCAGCTACTTTTTTCTTTTAGAATTTCCCATAATCATTTAAAAAATAAATTAGTAGAATGTGGTTTTATTATTCTTTCCCTTTTCATGTAAATTCTCTTCAAACTTTGATCTGAAAGAGAAGAGAATCATGCAGACGATCAGGCAAATAAATAGCCAAAGGTTGGCATTACAGAACTGTGGTTTCCCTTAAAACTGCACTTTTCATTGTATGCTTAAGTTTTATTTTTAGGCATCTGAACGGGCTAGTTTGGTATGATATCCCACATATTCAGCTTATTTTAGAACAAATTTTAAAGCATTGATTTGAACATAGATGTTCATGGCATGAGGACAAACCAAGAGATGTATTTGATCAAGATATTAATATTTGTAATGGAAAAGAAACCATGTTACTTACACTCTCTTCATCACTGGATGCCTCAAGACCCTTGTCATAGTTTTCCAAAAACTTCGAAAACTCAAGATCCTGAAAGAAAGAAAAAATAGTAAAGATCAAAGCTATAAGTAAACTACGAGAATATATAACATTTCCAGATTCATCCTCTTTATTAAAAAGTTCAGTAAATCCCCTCTAAAGTTCATCACTAAGGGTCACGGACACTATCTTCTATTGTAGCAGCACAAACTAGTGAAATTACTCTGCAATGAGGGCATATCGTTAATGCACATCAGACCTGACTGACCTCAGCATAATTCAGAGACAATAAAACACTTTAATTTTACTGCATGAAGCACATATAGGAAATCCTAAACACATATTACTGATTTAACTTAACTTTGATATAATTTACGCCTTGTTTATGCTCTGAAATTGTGAGTCAACACTGAAAAGATCAATAAAGGCAAGATGAGGCTGTTACCTTTTCCTTCAATTTGTGCAATCTCTTTGTTTTTTTCAAGAGCTCTAAATGAATTTCCTTGTTTTGTACTGATAAGGCACTACCGCTGCTCTTTTCTGCACAGAAGTTCACCGAAATATTAATAGAAGAGGCAAAAAAGAAGAAAAAACACATGAGTCCTGATGATTTGATAATACAATTAACATGAATATGCCCAAGAAGGGCATAAAATTAGAGGTTGATGAAAACTCATGAGTCATGACATAATATTGTTCAAAACCTCTGAAAGATATCCATCACTTTCTGAATCATCTTCATACTCATCAATGTCATCTTTACTGAACACTAAATCAAGGGAAATATCTTCAACATCTTCATTAGCTTGGTTCCTGAGAAAAAAATGACAGTTCAAAATATTGGTCAACATCAATTCACGAGTAATTCTCCAAACAATCCCCATAAGCATTCACCTCATTACCTTGCATTAGTCAAGATTGTTGTATCCTCTTCATGCTCTTCAACTGGATCACTGCCATTCTCTAGATTATTTGAAAAAACACAGTGAGATTGTATAGCATAACCAAAAGAATACACATTAAGAACCATGCATGAGCTAAAAATGAAGTAGTCGAAGCTCAAGTACAGTCACATTTACCGATAAAAATATTAGGTATGCCCTTTCCTTTGCATCTACCTTAAGAAATCATTTTATTCGCAAACATAACATAGGAGATATTCAATTAAATATTCCATCGCTGAATGAGCACTACTAATCTGTGACATACCATAAGCTCACCTACAAAGAATCCTAAATTGATTTCCATTATGATCAACACCAACCCTAGTTCTCCGTTCTACTCCAACAACACTGCCATTAGATTAAACTACCTAACACCAACACGTTCATATCAAACTAAAACGGCCCATAGCTCTGTCATCACATAAAAAAACCAATGCTTCTGATAACAATAACGAGTTGTATTGTATTCGATGATCAATAAACTATACAATGTACATATATATATATCATTAGGGTTTCCTAAACTGAGTGGTAACCCTAATGGGCCACATGGGTTAGGCCTATACAATATATTCTAACAGCTTCATCTACAGCCTTGGATGCATGCTATAATTACCAAACCAATGAAAACATAATAGTTCGAAAAATAGGCCTATATACACAGGAAGAGAAGGCTAAACAGATTTCCCTTACGATTACAACCGACCCCACGTGCCAATTCTACTCCAACAACAACAACAAACACACCACTCCTTTCAAAACAAAGCTTCCATACAGAGTTAAGAAACTAACAACACCAACAGTAAGTCCTAGAGCACAAACTCATTTTCAAACAAATTAACACCAAACCCACTTTGTCATTCTACTCCAGCAACATTCTTTTCAATTAATCCATTTGAAATTAGGACACTCTTAACACAACAAAAGGAAAATTTTCCTAAGTGAAACCCATTTGAAATTAGGACACTCTTAACACAACAATGACTAACATCAAATACAATTCAAGACAATAAATTTAGAGCATACACAATTAACTGTTCACAATTTCCAAACAGAGCTATGAGAGGTCGGGACCAAGCCCACAGAAGACACATCAACTGCTCTTCTTTGCTAAATTATTACAGAACCTGATCTCTTTTCCTCCTCTTGTTAATTTCTTTCTTTAACCGTTTCTTTCTTGCATTTTCTCTTCTGCCTAACGGATTATTTGGCTTCTTGAAGAAAGCAACGTTTTTGCTTCAATTCGACTTCAATTTCTCAGGAACCAAACACATAAAAAAAAATTCTTCCAAATATCTTATATTTACATCCAACTACTTGTCGCAGTTCATTAAGGTCAAACGGGCACTTTCACATCTTAAGCGCTTGGAATCAAGGAAATGTTTTTTTCCTTTTCATTAAGCAAAAAAATATTTTATTTATAAATTTTAACTAAGAACACATATATAGAGAGAGAGGACTTTTTTAAATACAGAACAGATGTAAATTACAAGAGCACGGACAAAAGCTCCAACAATAAAGAATCCGACAAAAGGTCTAACAGGTCCTAAACCCTGATTTAACGACTATTTATAGCAGTTACTTAATGATTACAAGTTTCCATGTCACAATAACAACATTAAATATTAACCTGTTAAAATACAGTCATATATGCTTTTAGACACTTATTATCAATTTGAGATACATTCCGGGAACTTACGCCTAATGGTAATGTTATTATACAACAAAAGCTTTCCATGGCCAATGTGTAAGAACAAAAGCTTCAAGTAAAACTTGAGACACCATCTAGTTCCTAATGCCAACAACTATTCCACCATACACATATAGCTTAAAATAAAGCAAAATCCTTACTTGAAGAAGCTCTCTTTTTGAACATGGACTTCAGCTTCCGCTGTTTCT
>JAYMSV010002006.1:0-11741 GCA_036897745.1 Erodium moschatum
ATCAGGAACATGTAGAGGAAGATGGTTGGGAGAATGAGTTCCGGGTAGCATATCAGGATGAAGAACAAGATATGGACTAGAACTGAGGTCACCGGGTTCTTCCAGTGCCTAACCTCTCCAAGCCACTTGCTCATAGACAAAACACCTGAGAACAATGAAACAATTCTAAAGAAGTTAGCTTTGCTTCTCCTCATGCTCCACATGTGAGAGTCCACATCCAGCATGAACTCCACCACCTCCTTCCTCAACGGCGGTTCTGCTCTTCCAAGCCTGACTCCAACAATGTTCATGGCTTGGAATCTCAGGCTGTCCAGCTGGTTCACTGTGAACGGATGCAAGTAATGCATTTTGGGAAGTAAGGGTTGTCCATACAGATAGATCATACTGGCTAGAGAAAGGCAAGTGAATCGAACTGCTAATTGGAGCTCTCCCATTTTCTTCACCCCAGAGGGTTGCAGGACAAGAAGTGGATACGAGTGTGTGTAAATCCGATCAGTCTGGAGGGTGGAGAGGCGGATTCTGACCTTCCCTATCTTGGAGTCGTTCTTCGAGTTTGAGCCTAAATGGCAGTTGTCAAATACTCCCAATGTGATGACTGTGCATGGGTCATAGACCTCCCAGGTGTATTGCTCATTCCATCTCGGGTTGAAGGTCTCCATGATTGTTCTGGTCCTCACCCACTTTTGGCCATACTTGGCCACACAGTAAGCATCTGTGGCTGCTTTTCCGTCCTTAGTCTTCATGGAGGGAAGGCCTTGAGCGCTCAAGATCCCAACTTCGAGAATCCCAATTGGCTGCTTCCACAGCTGTCTTGCAGTAGGACGCTGGTCACTTATGTACAGAGTGGATTCATCAAGAACGTGATAAGCTCCCTCAAGACAGACTCTCAGATGAATCCTGCTTGAAAACTTGAGTTCATGCCTCTTGTCTCCTTCAAGAGCACCAAAACCAAACCTCTCCAGGTTGAACCAGCGAGAGTGAACTGGCCTGTGATCCAAGCGTCTCTCAAAATTGTGCAGAGGCAAGTTTATCCTCCCAACCACCTCGTCTTTTGAAGAGCTCGCCTTGTTCTCAACGGTGAGTACTAACTGTTCTTCAAACGGCTCAGCTGCTACAAAGACTAAATCTTCGTTCCACAATGGATTCGTGGTCTTGGTTGGGCATAGTTTGGTCTTGAGTATCTGGTTTCCAACTTGAGCCTTGACAAAAGCCTGCGGAACTTGGCTCTTGTCATGTGGCTCTACATCTTGAGCTTCAATGACATTGACTCTGAGGTACCATAGCTTGGGAGAAACATAGACTTTTGATCTGATGGTGAAAACACCCTCTCCATGAACTGAAGCAGCATCCGAGTGCCACGCCTCAGGGAAAGCCTCATCAGCTTGTGTCCCCATCCAAACTGCAAGCATGACCTCTCCTCTCACTTTACTGTCTCCTTTTCGGTCTTCTAATCTGTACCACTGAGGCGCCAAAGGACTATCTGGAGGAACCCTTGTGGGCACTTCATTCATGTCAAACACAACCTTCCCAATGTAATCATCTCTGGCCACCATTTCTCTGTCCCTCACAAAAACCTCAACAACTGAGGACTGAAGCTTGTCTTTGGAAAAGGAAAATACCTGGTTCCATTCAGGGCTCGCCTTCTTCTCAAAGTGCTGAGTCTTGCCCTTGTAATTCCCAACCTTCACTTCCACGTAAGGGTCACAAGTCCCTGACACAGGGTTTGTGGGAAGGTCCTTGGCTCTCACAACTCGGACATAGAGATAGAAGGTCTGCTCCACAAGGTCATAAGTGCTTGTAGCTCTTTCGCTGCTGATCCAGCCTCCCCCACCGCGGACTCCTCCATGGGGCCACCTCTCCCCAAGCTGTGGCCTGGTGTCCTTCAGCTTGTAGTCCTCTTGTTGACCAGCTGCAACTGGATTCATTGGTGCGAGGTTCAAGTTAGAGCTTCACAGCAGGTGCTTTTATGTGTCCTTGTCCTTGACTGAGCAACAAAATATCATCATTAGTGTATGCATATAGACATATACAACTAAACCTTTGTTATCTCACCTTTCAGGTACATGAACTGATGAAAGCTTCTTTTGTGTAGTTGGGATTACAGGTAAGTGGCGAGCTCCATCTTTTGTGTGTTGTTGCTCTATCTCTTTCTCTATTTTTTGGTTGTCTGTTTCAAGCCAAAAGGGTTATAACAACATCAAAAACGAAAGGAGGAAAGAGATAGATAGATAGTGATGGAGTCAGAATGGTGATTGAGGAAAAGGTCATGAGTTGATGCTCTCAGCTCTAGAGGAGCATTTTGCTTTGTCTCTACGCATTTAACTAAGTTAAAGCCACGGCCATTGATAATCTGGGTAAGAGGAATTACATATTTCAATCATGATTGCTAAATGATTCCACTCTACTGTCAAGAGGACAAAGATGATCTTTTTCTGGATTTGTTTTTTGACAATTGGCCTTGTTTGGTGCTTCACTTTCATAGATTCTCTCGAAGCTTTTACAGGTAATTTGTGATAGTAAAAAAAAACCTGTTTCAGACAGAATTCTACATATATATCGAGTTAGGTTCCACAGCAGACTCCAACAACATACAATGTAATTAGAATAGGATTTTCCGTTGTCTTCCTGATAAAAAAAAAGTGAAATGACAACAATGTATACGAGAAGCTGAGCTAAAGAAGCATATGTATGTATGGTGCCCCTCACTGTTAGAAATATTAGAAAGCAAAGGCTAAATTTAGCATTAGAATAATTACTGAAAACTTATATAACCCATAAAGATGCTTTATCATCTTTATTCCCTCCTTTTTATGATTATGTATATTTTGATTTATTTTTGAAGAATAAGATTATCATATTATAAGACCAAAGACTTGACCCTTTGAACAATTAAGATGTAGTACTACCTCTTCGTTTTCTCATCTCCAAAATCTTAATTTATGTTACAACTTATAAAACTAGATATACAAATTGGATACCATTTTATTTGGTGCCCCTCACTGTTACAAACTGGTTAAACAAGTATAAAATCTATGGCACACCACAGGAAATGTATAATTTTGTAAACCAAAACCCTTTTGTTTCTTTAGCTTGGGGTTGTACAAACCAACTTACAATAGCTAAAGCAAGCAAAAACCATCCTCTAAATGTCAAGGTCACAATGGAGGAGACTCCTTCCACTCTAATCTGTCAAGACCGTCCACAATTGCTCTGCGGAACTCATCATTGTGGAGGATGAAGAAGGAGACATGGCCACCGGTGACCCATCTGACTTCTGAACCTGGCCAAGCTTTCTGGAGCTCTAACACCGAGTGTTGAGGGATGTATCCATCATCCTGAAATCATCCACACAGTTCAAGATATAGCAAAGATTTACAATTTCACAATCAATATCATGAAATTTGATTGTCTACTTACGGTGGCACTAACAAATATCACAGAATTGGGGCTTTTGGGGATAGGAAAGCGCGTGACATCAGTGAGAGACAGTACGTTTCGCATCCTTTCTTTCACCTCCTCCAGAGTCATTGCAGCCTTTTGCACTGCAAGGTCCTTCCTCAGTGCCTCCCATGCAGTGCCATGCTTTAGTATACCTTCACAGAAGGCCACAACAGCTGAGTGTGGAGAAAGGAATGGGAGTGTTGCAATGGGCGTAGGGTGCAGAGATCCAACCATTGCAGCATGTACTCCACCTAGGTTGCATGAAAAGGGACTAAATTGTAAGTGTATGTCCTTTGACATCCAGGCTGAAGATTGCTAAAGATTTTCATAAATCTGAAATGATAAGTTTGTCCCAAACATGTAATTTGGATCAGCTTTATGTAATAATGATTTTAGTTAAACATGATCAATGACTTCTTTATGTTTTAGCTCTAAAAGGGTTCTGTTCACCTTACCCATGCTAAGTCCACAAACACCCATCTTGCCAAACCCTGCCTCAATATCTAACCAATGCAAGAGACTGCGGGCCTCTTCAATCGTAGCTCTTCCTAACAAGAGCAAGTCACTCACACACAACAATTTTGCACCCCGCTGCAATACAGGACGCCTCTGACCATAGAAAGGGCTGCGAATTCCATATTCAGCTTGAATCAAAACCTTATATTTTACACAAACAAGTATAGTAAAGAAGCTTTACTTAAGACTATTTCAGGATTGTCCTTTTACCTTTCAAGCACCATAGTTGCAATGTTCTGCTTCAACAATGGTCCTCCAAGACGCAATCTACGTTCAAATGTATGGTCTCCAGTACCTGCAAGAAGGGGCTACATCTTTTCATACAAATAGCTAACTGTTGAATGTAAACTAACACTTATAAGAGAATGCACAATAGTTGGAGAAACTATCTACATAGACATTGGAGCACTAGCTATAGAATGAGTTTTGTTAGGTCTACAAAATACTGAAGAGACTATCTCTATAGACACCGGATCACTAGCTACTCACAATACTGAAGTTACATAGAGATGTACTAATGGACAGTACAAATTTTCTAGATTTCAGTTTTCATTCTTTGATACTTGAGTTAGATAACGGCTCATCTGACAAGACCTTTTACTCATTGTTGGTTAAACATTTCCTGGACACCAAAGCCACATTCATTCGTACTGTTACTTAGAGGATCTTGGCTTCAAACTAGAGATGGGTAAAAGTCTACCACCAGAGTGCATTAAGAGGAAGACAATAGGCAAGAGTGCATGACTGCCAAAAATGTTCCTAATATAGAACCGGAGGAAGGAGTTTTCGTTTCATAATACAGGGTAAGGTTTAACATTATAGCCAGAATCAGAGTTCAGTAGATAGTTATAATGATAGTCTGTCATCTTTGTTGGATGTAAGGGATCACATTGTCATAATAAGTGGCTATCTAAGTTAAGAGCCACATAACTAGGAGTTATCCCATGGCCATCTTCTAGGAGAGAGGCCACAACTCTTGATGGCCTCTAAGGCAGGCAGATACACAAAATAAAATCCAATCTACAGAATATGAATGCAGTCTAACAGACTCAAGAAATAAGTTGGAGCCAACCATTCAAGGAGTTGCCAGTTAAGAATATAATTTTTATTAGGCAAACAATGATACACGAAACTAATCAGCCAGAACCCCATTCAAAGCAAAGAGAAAGAAGAATGAGTTCATGCTAGGAATTTCTATGTCCAAGAATGTATCTAACTGCTCCTATACGCCAATTTACAATCATAGAACACAATGATAGTAGTAATGTTAGCTGTCAAGATTAATCCTTGTATGGTCTATAAGCAACTAAACAACAATCAATCCATTTGGGTATAGTCACATGGATCTATAACCTACCTACATTGAAAACTGAACCTAAAACATCAATAAGTAACGAAACTAGGCAAGTGAATGAATTGAAAGGAGAGAATGAGAAGCAGGCTACCTGCAAGATGAACCACACAGGCCATATTCTGCGGGGGCACAGACTTGGGAGCAAGGAAGGCAACTCGGGCATTGTGGCTTTCAGGAGGCAGAGCACTGAGGAGCTGCTCATCACAAGGGGTCCTGAAAACACCTTCTCGAAGACAAGCACTTTTTGTCTCCCAAACTGTTTTCCAATTAGGTTGGACCAAAATTGGAGGCCGGCTCTGTCCTTGAACTTCTGGGAACAGCTCATTGATTATCCTCTCCAACATTTCAAGCTTCTGCCCACCCCATCCTCTAGAAAAAAATGGTGGGCTAAGCTTGCTCCTGTGCATGAAAGCCCCGTACACATGGTCCAGTACATAATGAAGCATCCCAAGATTAACAGGACTCCGCCAATTCATCTCCTCAGAATCGGTTCAAAAGCACCCCAAAGACAGCTTCAATCAATCAGAACAGCAATACCTCAAATGGGTACGGTACCCAAAAGATTATTATTCGCAAAAAATCATCAATCAATCTCCAAATAGTCAAAAATCAATGAAGGAAAAAGAAGCCCGTACAGAAATTGATCCAAAAAACGAAAATGAATACTCGGGTCGTGAGAAATGGATCGAATGTCCAAAACAAAACCGGGAAAAAAGGCAGATCTAGGGAAACGAAGTCAAGAGCATGAGGGAAGGCGAAGAAGAAACATTGAGATTGAAAATACGGAGACTTGGATGAACAAATTAGGTGCGGAGAGAGAGAGAGAGAGAGAGGACCCAGATATCATATGGAAATGAGAGTCAGAGAGAGAATCGAGGGATAGGATTTTCCAAATGGTAGGAGACGGAGAGAAGACGGGCAACGATTAACCAGATTGTTTTAAAACAGGGGGCGCACAAGAACCTGCTATTGACACGCTGGACCTGGGCCCCACTTGCCACCTCATACATATATCCACTTCGAAAGATAAGATTGCGATCAATGGTACCGATATAGATATATGAGGTTCTTATTCGGTCCATGACCGAGATACGGACCGTTGGGCCCAATCATAAACTTAGCCCTAAACGGCCCACTTGGAAACGAGTATTTAACTAACCATTTCCACAGATCCCGCCCTTTGATCCCTTTTATCTGCTTCGTCCGATCGTCTCGAAGCTTCTCTTCTTCTCCTCGTCAAAGACTCTGATGACGTATGTGGTAACTCCTTTTCCTCATTTTTTTAATTGCTAAAATAATTAAGATTTCAATTTCTTTTATTGGCGTGTTTTGCTGTTTAATTGCTGTAGTTCATGTGTTTTTGGATGTTCTGTTTTATTGGAATTTATGGATTTTGCAACATGTAATGTTAGAAAGTTCATATTTCATATATGATGATGAATTATGCTATATCGATTTTAAAATAAGTGTCACTTTCTCTATATAAGAAACAGTTCCAAAACAATACTCTTTTCTTTTTGTGTGCTGAAATGCCACTACATTTGTGAGATAAGCCAATTCCCTTTTTAATTTGTTAAAACACTTCTGGTATACTGGGAAAACTCCAACTTTGTTTTTTGTTGCAAAATATGTGGAAATAATAATGTCTTAAACGTCATGCGTGGACATGAGAAAAATGGATGAAATCAGAAAGAAAGTCGCTTATTACAACGATGATAAAGTCCTCACATTTCCACAATTCACTCTCTTAGGTCCATTTAACACTTCTTAGTTTTTACAAAATAAGAAAATATACACTCATTATAGAACGGAGAAAGTATTAGAAATTGTTGACTGGGAGGCAAAAGAGGAACAAGTCTCTAAGTATAAGAGTGCGACTATATTATCAAATGGATATTATGGAAGGTTCCTACAATGGAGTTAACAGTCTTCACTCTTCACCAACACACATTAAAGCACCACACACACAAAACAAATCAAACTTGACATTGCAACATCATATCATCTTACACACACCATAATCTAAGGAGCATTCTAGTATGTATTCCTTCAAGTTCACATTGATGGAAATGGGTTGAGCCTCGACACTGGGGTGCAAATCAAGGGATGGGCCCTCGGAAGTGTTATTCCAATACCCTCTTCCATGCCAACCTTTCCATTACCTTCAACTTTCCATTCAAAGCACTGGATCATAGCTGCAATGCTTGTTTGGATAACCTGAAGTGCTAGTGATGTCCCCGGGCATGATCTTCTTCCACTACCAAAGGGTAGTAGATTAAAATGTTGTCCCCTCACATCCAACTGTCTCTTATTGCCTCCCTCTTCACTTATGAACCTCTCCGGCTTGAACTCGAGCGGGTTCTCCCAGTGCTTTGGGTCCCTTCCAATAGCCCAAACGTTTACTATGAGCCGTGTATTCGCTGGAATATCATAGCCTCCAACTACACACTTTTCAGTAGACTCTCTAACAATTAGTGGCCCTGCTGGGTGCAGCCTTAGTGTTTCCTTCACTATAGCTTGGAGGTAGGGAAGGTTAGTGATATCTGATTCTTCCACCACTCTGCTCATCCCAACTGCATAGTCGATCTCTTGTCTAGCTTTCTCCATTATATGTGGGTGGTTGATCAGCTCCGCCAATGCCCATTCTGTAGTCATTGCAGATGTGTCTGACCCTGCTCCATATACATCCTGCAATTTAATACTTCCATGTCAATTATGTAATCAGTTTTCATGAATCAAGTCTATTAGCTATATCTGTGAACCGTCCACTGGGGTTGACCTAATGGTCAGTGAGCTCTCCCACTTACTTGAGGTCAGAGGTCTTAATCACAGTGAGTACACTTGCATGATGCAGGTGCGGGGTCAAGGTTATGTTAAGGTTTAACCTCTGATTAATTTAGACTATATTAAATTAGGAATTCACACTAGAAAAGATATCAGACAATGTTTTGGTAAGAGAAAGATTCATACCAGAATGAAGGCCTTGATGTGTTGCTTGGTCAATCTCATCTCTGAATTCTCATCTTCTGATATATCAAGCAGAATATCGAGCAAATCCTTCACCGTGTCACCTCCATCCCCTTCCTTCTTCTTCCTCCTCACTTCTTCATGCTCCTTTATGATCCTATCCATGATTCCATCAAACTTGTCTCGAGACACTTTCAGCCGTTTTCCAAATCCCTGCAAATCTAAGTTCCTACAGAAGCCAATATAGTCAGAGAGGTTGAACTTCCCCGCGAGCTCAGCGTTCTCTTGCATCATCTTTCGCACCTCATCGACTTGATCCTCATCCCCAGAACACCTCTGGTTCATACTCATCCTTGATATTGTGTTGTTTGTTACCCTCAGAAGCTCTCTTCCAACATCAAGGGCCTCACGCGCCTCGGCCTTTTTCTGCAGCTTAAGTAAGAACCTCTTGATCTCATCTCGCCTTACTGGAAGGAGCTGGTGCAGTGTTTGGCCGCCTAGAAGTTCAGACATGCAAAGCTTCTTCATGAACTTCCAATAAGGTCCATAAGGTGTGAAGGAAAGATTGATTGACCCGTAAGAAAGGTAATCAATGGCAGCTATTTTAGGACGGTTAGAGAAAGACATTTCATGGGTTTTGAGAAACTCTTTAGCCAGTTCAGGGGAGGAAGCAACAACACAAGGGACAGAGCCAAGGTAGATCTGAATCAAGGTTCCATACTGTTTAGAGAGTTTGTGAAGAGCCTGATGAGGTAATGAGCCAAGAAGGTGAAGATGACCGATTATAGGTAGGACTAGAGGACTTGGTGGAAGACAGGCTCTAGTCCTAATTTTAGTAAAGAGAGCTCGAACCATGATCACTGAGACTAGCCATATGAGGAAGAGTATAATGTAGCCTTGAATATCAGCCATTCTTGAGCTGAATGTTATGTTTACTCTAGGAAGGTGCTTATATAAGGAATTGTAGGTTTCGTCGCCATATGAAGTGTTTGATGTGGGAACATGGCGGGCGAATCTCTCTTAGTTGCTATTTGTCCTTTTGTGAATTGGATAGTTTATTTGTGTTCTTAGCGTATATTTGTTTTTTTTTTGTGATGTTGAACCATCAGCCGGCTGGCTTAGGGAGTGGCCTAGAGAATAGACAGTTTCTGTTGAATGTGCCGAAGGAATATTATTGTCAAGTGAAGAATGCTATTGATGATTACTATATATCATTGTCTAAATATTTTCATATGCTATTTGCAGTTCCTTCTCTTTATCCTCAAGCATTTGATCTGTGTCATAGCCGGTTTGGAGAATCTACAACTTGTGCTTGGCCATCTCGATACCATTGTTAAATCAGCATCTACTGTTGCTGAAAAGGGCACCCTAGCTATCACTTGTGAGTTACATCATTCCCTCTTATCATTATATATCTAATGCTTATTTATTTTGTTGGTAGCGAGCTATATATAGTTGTATGCGTGTTTCAACTTTTCTAAATATGTGGAAATAGTTGATAGATTTTACAAAATAAAAACCATGAGACTGAGGTAGGTCTGTAAATCCAAGGGGCTATGCCTTAAAACGAACTTTATTGGAAAGCCTTTGATACATGGATAGAAAAATTACATAAATTCGATGTCCTCAACCAGATCGATATCAGGTTGGGTGCTGCCCCATTGTCATAGATGTTTCTTTCAAAAAGAAACTAGAACATAATGCACTCACAACACATTCACATGCGTACGTAGTAGTTCACAGCGTTTTAGAGCCTATAATAATTTACCAAAGACTTGCCATCCATCTGCTTGCTAGTGAACTTTCTGATGTAGTCATTGTAGTTGAAGTGACGGAAAAGAGCTGGCTTTTCCGGCGATATTATCTCCTGAAAGGGACCATACAAGGTGTCTCGGTCAGATGGGCTGAAGAAAATAGCGATGGAGACTCGAGGGTCAGGAAAGGGATTTGCCAGCACCCGATGCTCTGCACTTGTGTATATGCCATTGGACAAGATCTGACACACACAATTCAATTAGTACGTATACAACAGTTAATTATCCCTGAAACAGGATTTAAGTGAACATATACTATATATAGAAGGTTACCTGAAGTGCATCTCCTATGTTAACGACGAGAGCCCCCGGGAGAGGTTGAACATCAATCCAAGTGTCGTTGTGCTTAACCTGCAAACCACCGATATGATCTTGCAAGAGTAAAGTCAGCAATCCAGGATCGGTATGAGGACTAGTCCCGATGGTCAGATGAGGCTGTGGGCACGAGGGATAGTAATGACCCACCATCGACCTCCCTTCTAAACACGTCATCTCTTTGAGCTTACTTGTCTTCAATCCCAGCCCTTGGCACAGTAAACCCATTAACACCTCTCCGAGACGCTTGCTCTCTTGGTTCCACTCCACTATCGCTTCTCTGCATATCTCAGGTATCTCTTCAACCCCTGGAAATTCCGGACCCCCCCTCACTTGCAATGTGTCTCTGTCCACGATTCACAAAAATCTTTTGTTGAACACAACTATTTCATGTCAGAAAACGTTGTTATCTTCGTTGATCAAAATGGGCACAATTTGCATGGAGCTCTATGTTCGAATTATAATTTTAAATCATATATCTTTAAGCAATGACGGGTGTCTGAATATAACTATCATGTCAGCAGATGAAAAGTTCAAACTGATAGTTGAATACATGACTATAAATAAAACATGCCTATCATGTTAGAACACCAAATCTTCATCCGACTCAAAATGCTTTGTGATCCTTAATTTAGATTTCCACGCCTCTTGAGTCTAGACTATACTTTGGAGTACATTTTGTTTAGATATTATAGAAACTCATATATAGTTTAAAATTACCTCCAACTGGCGGCATTGGAATTAAATAAGTCATAGTTGGAAAGGAAAGACACACCGGGGCTCACATGCCTCCGGTAGAACTGCGCCTTGACCTCCGGCGGCTGCTCGTGAAAGCCCCTGACAGACGCAATCACACGATCGAGGACCCCAACGGGAACACCGTAGTTGACTATCTGGAATAAACCGAGCTCCCGGGACGCTCGCGATATCTGTTCCACGATGGCAGGGCGATCTCCGGAGAGGTCGATTGTGGGAATGATATGGGATAGTTCCGGCCGGCGCTTGAGGTCAGAGAGCGTCTCCGGTGGGTGGACGAAGAAGCGAGGGATGGATGGGAGTCCGGAGTCGACAAGGCCCTTGACGCCCATCTTGGAAGCGTCGAATTGTTTGACTTGAGTGGCCCGGTCGTAAACATCTCCGTCCACGCTTGTCATCTCAAGATGGTAGGCAGCTCAGCTCTTGCTTTGCCAATATAGGCCCTCTTCTTTGTCACTTTAGTTTAAGACAACTTAACTATTGTTTGTATCAAAATTAATCAGAAGAAAATAGATATGACTCATCGCTTAGTCGATGACGTACGCATAAGAGCATGTACAGCGCAGGGGCAAGGGGCC
>JAYMSV010002007.1:0-11736 GCA_036897745.1 Erodium moschatum
GGCGGCGCCGGCGGCGAACCAGAGCGCCCCACCTCCAGAAAATGGGTTTCGGAAGCCCGGAGAAGAAACCCATTACCCACAACAGCGCGGCCTTCGCTTCATCGGCGGCGAGCAACATGAGACCCACGAGTACCCAGAACCGGAACAAGGCGCTTCTCGCCCAATACAATGCGGACGCGAGGCTCTTAGCTCAGTTCGAGCAATCCGCCGAGTCCGGTAGGTCTTTCGATTACTCGAGGTCTGTAGTTTATGCTCCCGAATCGGTCCCTGATGAACAAATCACAGCTTATTTGTCGAGGATCCAGAGGGGTGGTCTAATCCAGCCCTTTGGGTGTATGATTGCGATTGAGGAACCCAGTTTCAGGATCATTAGTTACAGTGAAAATTGCTTTGATTTGTTGGGTTTGAAGGGTTTGGAGGGTCTGATTGGGGTTGATGCAAGGACCCTTTTCACTCCCTCAGCTGGTTCTTCATTTGCTAAAGCTGTAGCTTCTAGGGAGATTTCTCTGCTGAACCCGATTTGGGTTTGTTCTAAAACTTCCCATAAGCCCTTTTATGCTATTCTGCATAGGATTGATGTGGGGGTTGTGATTGATTTAGAGCCTGCTAGGTCTAGTGATCCTGCATTGTCTCTGGCTGGTGCTGTACAGTCTCAGAAACTAGCCATTAGGGCTATTTCCAGGCTGCAGTCGCTCTCCGGGGGAGATGTGGGTGTGTTGTGTGATACGGTTGTTGAAGATGTTCAGAAGCTTACTGGGTATGACAGGGTTATGGTTTACAAGTTCCATGATGATGATCATGGCGAGGTCGTGTCTGAGATTAGGAGGTCTGATCTAGAGCCTTACTTGGGCTTGCATTACCCGGCAACAGATATCCCTCAAGCTTCCCGGTTCTTGTTTAAGCAGAATCGCGTGAGGATGATCTGTGACTGTAACGCTAGTCCTGTCAAGGTCATCCAAACCGAAGCCCTAAAGCAGCCTCTTTGCTTGGTTAACTCAACGCTCCGGTCTCCCCATGGTTGCCACACTCAGTACATGGCCAACATGGGCTCCATTTCGTCGCTAGTCCTGGCTGTGATCATCAATGGAAGCAACTCAACCAAGCTATGGGGATTAGTAGTTTGCCATCACTCTTCCCCAAGATACGTCCCCTTTCCCCTTCGCTATGCCTGTGAGTTCCTCATGCAGGCCTTCGGCCTCCAACTCTACGCCGAGCTTCAGCTGGCAACGCAGTTGCTCGAGAAGCAGACTCTCAGGACGCAAACCTTGTTATGCGACATGCTGCTAAGGGATGCTCCATATGGTATAGTAACTCAATCCCCGAGCATCATGGATCTTGTGAAATGTGATGGGGCTGCATTGTACTATGATGGGAAGTGCTGGTTATTGGGTACAACCCCGACTGAGCCACAGGTTAAAGACATTGCAGAGTGG
Source organism: Erodium moschatum (assembly GCA_036897745.1). Lineage (NCBI taxonomy): Eukaryota > Viridiplantae > Streptophyta > Magnoliopsida > Geraniales > Geraniaceae > Erodium > Erodium moschatum. The sequence goes on from JAYMSV010002007.1 coordinate 1,434, forward strand.
CTTCTCCATAACCATGGAGATCTCACCGGTCTGAGTACTGATAGTTTAGCAGATGCCGAGTACCCAGGAGCTGCTTTACTTGGTGATGCTGTTTGTGGAATGGCTATAGCGAGGATCACTTCCCAGGACTTCTTGTTCTGGTTCAGGTCTCACACTGCTAAGGAAGTGAAATGGGGAGGAGCTAAGCATCACCCCGAGGATAAAGATGATGGAGGAAGGATGCACCCAAGATTATCATTCAATGCTTTTCTTGAGGTTGTGAAGAGCCGGAGCTTGCCTTGGGATGTTTCGGAGATCAATGCTATTCACTCATTGCAGCTTATACTGAGGGATTCGTTTCAGGAAATGGAACGTAACGGTTCTAAGGCTTTGGTTTCGACCTTGAAGAACGATACTGAGATGCAAGATGTTGATGAACTAAGTTCTGTGGCTTGTGAAATGGTTAGGTTGATTGAGACAGCTACAGCTCCCATTTTTGGGGTTGATTCAGCTGGTCTTGTGAATGGATGGAACTCGAAAGTTGCAGAGCTAACCGGGTTGGAAACTAGTGAAGTCTTGGGGAAGTCCCTGGTCGATGAAGTTGTTCATGAGGACACACGTGCAGCTATTGAAAATCTTTTGCGCCGGGCTTTGCAAGGTAATGTTTCTTTCGATTTCTTAACATAGTTTCAAGTAAATTGGACGGATAATCATGTCTTAAAGTAGATCTTGTTCGTTTGGAAACTTCAAAATTTATACTTTCAGACGTTCTTCGGGATTTTGTCAGAGCAAAAACATGTTAAATTAAGCAGGGCCATCTTGGAGTTCATGATTCTTTTGATTTCTTATCTAGGACATTGATGAAGTTGAATAGTATAAAGGGACAATTGCAAAAAAGTACCCCAAGGTATTCATTTTTTGCAACTCGTAGCCCTCTTCTTTGATAATCGTAAAAGAAAAAAACCCTGAACTTGTCTTTTTAGTGCGATTTGTATGAAAATAATGATTTACCTTTATGATATAGATTTTTAAAATAATAAGTAAAAAACAAAAACAAAATCCAGATTTCCACATCCCTTAATTTTCTGTCTCTTTGTACCGTACAAAGGGTAAATTTTTGAAGAGATATGAAAATTTGGATTTTTTGAATTTAAATTTCCATGGGTAAAATTGCCATTTTGAAACAAATTTATACAAAATTCAACAAAATGAAAAGTTCACGGCACTTTCTTGCAATTATCAAATAAGAGGGGTAGAACTTGCTAAGAGTGAATACCTCAGGGTGCATTTTAGCAATTACCACTTGAATCAACCAGGGCCATCTTGTAGTTCAGAATCTTGCTTTTATTTGATATTCTGAATCATTACTAGCTGACTATTTTCTATCCAGGCGAGGAAGAAAAGGGCATCGAGCTAAAACTGAGAAACTTCAGCCCTCAGCAACAAAATCCAGTTGTATACATCATTGCAAATACTTGCACAAGTAGAGACTATACCAACACCATCGTTGGAGTGTGCTTCGTGGGCCAAGACGTCACATGCGAAAAAATAGTCATGGACAAGTTCATCCAATTGCAAGGAGACTACAAAGGCATTGTAGAAAGTCTCAACCCGTTAATCCCACCCATATTCGCTTCAGATGAGAACGCTTGCTGCTCTGAGTGGAATGCTGCCATGGAGAAGCTCACTGGCTTTGCAAAGAAAGAAGTCTTGGGCAAAATGCTACCCGGAGAAATCTTTGGAGGGTTTTGTCAGATGAAGGGGCAGGATTCTCTCACCAAGTTCATGATCTTGTTGTACCGGGGAATCAACGGTCAGGATAGCAAGAAGTCTCAGTTCGGGTTTTTCAACAAGGAAGGGAGGTTTGTTGAGGTGCTCTTGTCTGCTAACAAGAGGACTGATTCGAATGGGAATATTATTGGTTGTTTTTGCTTCTTGCAAGTAGTGAATAACTTGAATCGGGTTGAAGAACCCGATAAGGAGTACTTGAAACTCAAGGAGTTGACTTATATACGTCAAGAGATGAAGAATCCGTTGAATGGGATTCGATTCACACACAAGCTGCTAGAGAACACGATCGTCTCTGAAGCTCAGAAGCAACTCCTTGAAACGAGTGCTGCGTGTGAGAGGCAGATCATGGCCATCATTGATGATATCGAGTTGGGAGGTACTGAAGGGTGAGTTCCGATTCACTTTGTCGTGTTTTTGTGCTATATGTTTTTACCGTCTGATTGTTGTAAGGGTTAGTTACACTTAAGTTTACACGTTTTTCACCTGGTTACATCTGAGTTACAGAACTCTTTTTCGCTAAAAAATGACGAAAAATGGCGTTGACCCGAATCTCAAAAATGGTCTTTTTAATAGTTTTTTCTTTAAGAGTCTTTTTACATTTACTCAAAAAAAAAACTACTGAACTCTTTTTCACTAAAAATGATGAAAATGCCCTTGGCCCTAATCTAAAAAGAACGCCCTTTTTGTCTTTTTAATAGTTTTTATATTTCAAGGACTCATTTTACATCTACTCAAGAAAAAACTTAGAGAACTCTTTTAACCAAAAAATGTCGAAAATGCTCGACCCTAAATCTAAAAAAATGTCCCTTTTTCGTCATTTTGATAGAATTATCTTATAAGGAGTCTTTTTAAATCTGCTCAACTGTTTTTACACCTAATCAATATGTTTTGGGTAGTTGCAGAGGTTTTTTAAGATTAAGGTCAAGGGCATTTTCGTCACATTTGGCTAAAAAACGCTATGTGTAATTTTTTGTAAGTTTGGATAGTTGGATGTATAAGTTTTAAGTCGGGGATAGTTATGTGCAAAAGACATAACACAATAACTATCTGTAGTTAACCCTAGGAAAAATTGCAAAAGAGTACCTTGTGGTATTCATTTCTTTGCAACTGGTAGCCCTCTTCTTTGTGTCATATCTTTTACTCTCTTGATTGTTGGAGTCATTGTTCTGAATCTATCTGCAGCATCAGGCTGAATATGGGAGACTTTTATTTGGGAAACGTTATGGATGCCATTGTGAGTCAAGTCATGATCGTGCTGAAAGAGAAGAACCTAAAACTCTTCCATAAAATTCCGGAGGACATCAAAACTTTATATCTACATGGCGATCAAATCAGGCTTCAACTGGTATTATCGGACTTTTTGCTTAATGTGGTAAATCATGCACCTCCTTCAGATGGCTGGGTTGAGATCAAGATTTCGCCTGGTTTGAAGCTGTTACAAGATGGCAACGAATACATACGCTTGCAGTTTAGGTAACATAAGTATTATTTTCTTAGCTTTCGGATTAAATTTCCTAGTTTACGTACTCCATGATAAAATTACTGTATTGGCATGTTTTTTTATCTTTCGAGAAAATTCACATATCTCTTTTTCGTCAGAATATGATGAAAATGACCTTGACCCTGATCTAAAAATGTCCCATAACATTTTGATGTGGATGCAAAAACCCTTTCAGGTTAAGGACATTTTCATCATTTCGGGGCAAAATAAACCTTGACCCCAATCTCAAATAGTGTATATAGTTTTAGACAGAAACATACTGTTACTACTGAATCCATCCCGTAGAAAATTTTCTTGCTCTCCAAACACTAAATGGAAAACTTTCACGCTCGCCAAACATGACACTCTCTTCTCTTGCACATACAGGATGACGCATCCAGGCCAAGGCCTTCCTGCAGCCATCATTCAGGACATGTTCGAGGGAGGCAACCAGTGGACAACTCAGGAAGGCCTGGGGCTGAACCAGTCAAGGAAAGTTCTCAGTAAAATGAACGGTCATGTTCGATATATCATAGAGCATAACATATGTTACTTTCTGATCGACATCGAGTTCAAAACGAAGAAAGACAAGCACAAGGGGTCTCAGTCCGATACCAGCATGACCTGATTCGTTGTTTTTACCATACGTAACTTGCATTGCAAATCTGTCCTTTGCGCAGGAGAGGTTTAGAGGTAACTTAGCTTGGATGATTATTGTGTGTCCTAACGGCTATATAAGAGGAAAGTCTTGTGTATTAGTTTGTTATTTGTTGTGTAAGGCTATGCATGTATATGTATATATCCTCACCATCTTTGTAAGGCCATTGTGGAGGCAACTGGTGTAGATCAATAAATTTTGAGTACTATTGATTGAATTGAAGGGTATTTTTGGTAATTTGCAGCCAAATTTGGGTCACTTTTGCAATCAAAGTGTTGACTTTGATATGGGCCAGGAAATTGGGCCAAAAAATTGGGCCACAACTTAGACTGCAGATGGGTTTGACCCTTCACTTTAAAGGCTCAAACCATAAATGAACAAAAACACAGTTGGGACCAAATATTACTCAAAAAAGATGTTTATTCACTGTACAATTCTGTAAGTAAGCCCCAGTTCAGTTCAAAACAACAATGCTGAAACTCTCAGCCCTCTGAAACTCATCTATCGAACAAAACATCACCGGATTCAATTCACATATCCGATATCCAAACCCGTTAAGAAAAGAACGAAACCAACCTTATCGGAAAAAAAACGCTCTTGCTGACTATAAAACAAAATCTACAGGCTTTCCCTGTCTTCTGCTCCTCTTCATAAGTTTATACACTCCGACATATATGGAAAAGTTAGCAATTCTCTCCAAAGCTACCATCTCTCGGGTAATCTAGACCGTCTGTGTGAATGACTATAGGCCTGCATCGCTTATCTTCATTCATCAAGCTGGAGTTCTGGAAATGGGTCACAAGAGCTGTCTTTCCTTGGATTCGGGCATAAGCCAAGGTAGCAACTTTCTCACTGTTGAACTTTTCCCACTTCTTCCCGTTAAATGCCTATACAAGATCGGAAATATTTCAAGGTACGATCATCAATTTAGTCCCTAAACTAAGAAAAGATTACCAAGACAGTGTACTTTTTTTCTAATTATTCCTATGAACTATCAAGATTCAATCAATTTAGTCCCTAAACTAAATTTAGGCCAATTTACTCCTCCAGTTATGAGGAAACCAACTGATTTAGTCCTTACCAGGGTTCTGATGTGGCAAAATTGGTTCAGGGACTAAATTAGTCAAATCCAATACTTCGAGACCATTTTGGTAAATTTTCCAACAAAAAACACACACGATAAAGATAGAACATAAAACCTGGTAGAACGAGATAATGTGCTTAGGAGACAGCATGTTGATAAATGCATAGCCTACATTGCACTTGTTCTGCACCCACAATTGCACTTGATTAATGCATGTTCTAATGCGTAATTGAAAAACAAAAGGAGGTCAAGCAGAAAAGGTCGATAAAAATTCTCTTCAAAAGACCAAACTACTTACCTTAAAATCAATAGGCAAATAGACAAAATCATAAGTGCCCCAGTGGTTTTCATCGATCGAAGCCAGCAACATCTTAGAGGTGTACCTATAAAAGAATTAACAAATCATCGGTAATCCATTCTTAATTAACTAAAATGATTAGTTCAAGGAGTTTAAAGGTTGTTCTTACTTGTTGGGGATGTTCTTAATCATTAACGTTGTCCGAGTATCTTCCCCACCGATAATCTTATCCAAGTCAAGTTGAAAATGTTTCACACTATTCTCAACTCGCCTGCCGCTCCTTCCATGGGCCGTCAAGCCCTCCAAGCCCATGGGCGTGAGTCCTAAATAAGGGCCATTACCCATAAACATAGGACTAAGCCTTGGTGATGACATCATTCCGAAACTCGACGACCCATTTTCAGGGACGCTTCCTGGAACACCAAAACCCGCACGAGTCCCCATATTCATGAGGAAACTTCTATCATTGTGACCTCTGAGACCAGCAGAACCGATATATGAAGTTTCCGGTGAATCTGGTAAGTAACCCAATTTCCTTTCAATATGAACACCGGAAGGAGCGGATCCCACATGATGATGGTGCGATGTGTCCATGAAAGAGCTGAGCCGGTTAGGGTAAAGCAAACCATGGTGCATCACATTTGACATCAATGGATGTCCTAAAGATGGAGTTGACCAGGCTGAAGAATTGGAACGGTCGGACGGTGGATTGGGGCTTCCCCAGAGAAACTGTGGGCCCGATAGCTTTTGGTACGGGCCCATTTTGGGCTCGGGAAGTGAATGCGATTGTTGAGGATGTAGAACCGAAGCTAAGCCCGATAAATGACTATTAGCTATAGGCATGGGCCTAAAACCAGGTGATGTGTTCATAGTATGCATGAGATTAGGTTCAATTGGGCTCTTAAAATGTGCCCAATTACCTGGTGGAGAGTTGGTTAATGGAGAACCAACATGATGCAAAAAACTCAGAGTTTCATCTTGTTCAAGGTCTTGATTCGGTTGTACTATCGAGCTGCAAGTAGTTGTGAAATCATACAACAAAACAGGTCAAAGAAGGAAAATTAAGTAGCAGTATCAGAACAAACTTTTTTTTTGATATAATTGCGCTATTTTTTTTTTTCTTGAGACATTGTAATACACATGTCTTTAGAACAAGGGATCGTCTCAGTCAGCTACCGTTAAATATGCACATTTCTCAATCAACTAACCCAAGTTTTTTTAGTCCCCAGTTTACCCCAGTTCCGTCAACTTTTGGGTGTAAAATGATGAAAATACCCCTACGTAAAAAATAAAAATAAGGGTATTTATGTCATTTCACACCGCAAAGTTGACGGAATTGGGGTAAACTGAGACCGAAAACACATGCAGGTGTTATCAAATACTTGAGGGTAGCTGAATGAGATTTTCCCTTAAAACGGGACGATGAATACTCTTTTAGAGAAATCAAAAGGCCCATAAAATGCAAAATGCAATCATCTTGACACATTGTAATATCAGAAAATAATGAGAACTGAGTATACAAATTTTACATACCTTCTGCGGGACCCGCCAGGACGACTAGGCTCAAGCTTTATACGTTTGCCAGCTATGTCGCTCCTATTTAAGGACTTGAGTGCCACTTCTGCAGCTCTGACGTCATAAAACTCGATGAACTTATGGTGCCTCTTATGCGGAGTTTCCCTTATCTGGTTTTGAAATAATTTAGTTCTTGAGATTAAGAAACGATGTAAGAATTTTTTTTAGGATAATTGCAAAAAAAAGTACACTGAGGTATTCATTTTTTACATCATGTAGCCCTCTTCTTTGATAATTGTAGAAAAGTACCCTGAACTTGTCTTTTTGTTGCAATTTGTATAAAAATGATGATTTTACCCTTAAAATTTATATTTAAAAATAATAAAAACAAAAAAAAAATCCCAAATTCCATATCCCTTAATTTTGTCCTCTCTATACGGTACAAAGAGTATGAAATTTAAGGGAAATGAAAATTTGGATTTTTTGTTCTTTATCTATTATTTTTAAATTTCCACGGGTAAAATCAATCATTTTTAAACAAATTGCAAAAAAGACAAGTTCGTGATACTTATTTGCAATTATCAAAGAACAGGGCTACAAGTTGCAAAAAATGAATACGCCAGGGTGCTTTTTGCAATTATCTCTTCTTTTTTTATATAAAATAAAAAGCTATTAACTACCTCTTTGACCTCGCCATAGGCCCCAAAAATACGACGTAGATCTTCGTTTGAAACAGCTGGATCCAAATTAAAGACCACCAAAGTGCCTTGATTCATATCCTTGTCTGATGGATTATCCTAGCGAAGACAGAACAAAAAGGACAGCAAAAGATATCAGATGGCATTTATGGCTATGGCATCGAGAAACAAGAGATATGGTCTTTACCTTTGGAATCGAGAAGTGAATGTCAAGCTTCCTTCGACGTAGTGGTTTGTTTTGTAACGCACGCATAGCGGTTCGCGCTGCTCGAATATCGTAATAAGATATCATCACAAAACCCCTATGCTTGCATGCAGTGTAAAGAGTTCTTATATCACCATATTGCTACATAAGATTGAGGAAAGTTTCAAAATCAACTAGGAGTTACAACTAGTTAATTATATTTTCTTTGGCAAATTAAAATCAAGAAGCACGATAATTTTTTTTCGACAGATATGGGTCATACTTAGGGGGTTGGGAAAAACTTTTTGAACGTAGGGATAGCTGACTGAAAACGGTGCATACTTAAGGGTGTCTGAGTAAGATTATCCCAACATTATTTAACCAGCTATGAGTGTGATACAAGAATAGAAGAAAATCAACAACTCTTCAAATTCAATGCCAACCTTTATGTATAAACCATTACTTAGTAACTTGATAGTCAAATATATGACACATAAAAAGAGGATTGGGTGCAAATAGCTATAAGGGTATTTTCTTCATTGCACATCCAAAAGTAAAGGAATTGGAATAAAATGAGACTAAAAAACCTTTGGGGGTTATCAAAAACTTTTTAAACTTAGGGGTAGTTGACTGAGAACAGTACATGCGTAAGGGTATCTGAGTAAGATTATTACCTCGAAAAGGGCTTTCAACTCCGAGTCTTCAACGTTACTATTAATATTACGAACAAACAATGTCCTTGATGGATGCTCACCACAGGGATGTTCTCCAACAACATTTCCATTACCATTAGCAAGACCATATTGTGGCACACCATTCCCAACAACAGCATCGGATAAGCTTACATTTGACAAACCCACGTTCAGGCTCTCACCGCTTAGATCATTTTCCAGTTCCATACCCCCGCCACTCCCGAAAAGATCATAGTCTTCCAAGTCATCTATACAACTAGGCAACCCTGTTAAGTCAAAGTCGATTATGCCCGCCAAAAGCTCATCCTCGTCGTCTGGAAGTAAGCTTCCAATTGCATGTGCTTCAACGTCTCCAAGTAGATCACTTTCCTCCACATTTTGTTGAAGTTTATCTAAGTCGTAAGTTGTACCGTTTAAATTCACTGCATGTTGAATAAAGTAGGTTAAGTGTTCCGAATACAGATAAAAACAAGGGATAACTACAAAAAAAAGTACGCTCAGGTATATATTTTTTGCAACTTGTAGTCCTCTTCTATGGTAATTGCAAATTGCAAAAAAAGTGCCCTAAACTTGTCTTTTTGTTGCATTTTGTATAAATTTATTTCAAAATGACTATTTTACCCTAGGAAATATAAAATTAATGATTAGATAACAAAAAAAATTAAATTTTCATATCCTTTAGATTTCACTCTTTGTACGATACAAAGAGGAGGAAAATTAAAGGATGTGAAAATTTGGAATTTGGAATTTTGTTTTTATTTAATATTTTCCAAATCTATATGGTAAGGCTAAAATCGTTATTTTATACAAATTTCAACAAAAAGACAAGTTTAGGGTACTTTTTTGCAATTACTAAAGAAGAGGGCTACGGGTTGCGAAAAATGAATACCTCAAGGTATTTCTTTTTGCAATTGTCCCCGAGAACACTTCAAAGTTCACGAAAGTGCAGACACATACACTTTTCATGAGGTAGAACGGGCAATGAGCTTGAGAAAATGGTGGCGTCGCTTGAGGGATTGTAAGAATCAGATTCAGACACAACCTCTACTCCGGGCATATGTTTTGGTGGAATCATGAAAGGACCTATAACACACGACCCATGTGAGTATCTACTAAAAAAGTCGAATTTAATTTCACTGACTCGATATATTTTTGAAAAATCACCTGAGGATGAATGGTTAGTTGGCTCCATATCTTCAAATTTCTGGCAAAGATAAGACAATGTGAGGTAAAGAAAATAAGAGTATCATTTCAGACTCACCGCTGAACTTCGCAAATGCTTTTTCAAACAAAAGATCTGAAACTCAAATTTGACAAAAACATGCTCTACAACAAGACTGTATATTTAGTTTTGGGATCACAACACCTAAGGTTTTTATTTTATTGGGAAAACTACATTTACATACCCATTTTGACCTTTCGTTATCAGTAACACACCCTAAAGGTGAGTCATTATCAATAACACACGGTCACCTTTCGTATTAATAAAAAACACCCTGATTTACACAAAGAGGTGATGGTTTTATCAGAAAAACACTGTCACCTTTTCTGATAAATGAGAAATGTGTTCTCTACAAATACGAAAAGTGACAGACTGATAACGACTCACCTTTAGGGTGGGTTATTGATAGAGAAAAGTCAACGTGAGGGTGTTAATGAAGTTACCCCTATTTATTTGCACTATGGCAATTACATAATTGGTTCCAGCACACTATCAGCTAAAACTCAACATTCAAGGAGGATTATCAAACAAAGTAGTTCCAATTACCATAGGTGTGAACAACAAAAACCCGATTTTGAGCTGACCCATGAGACAAAATGAAAAATAAAAAACACCCTTCAAATTCAGCAAAATGAGCAATAACACAACATCATCAACACCAACAATGCATAAGACCATCCACAATGGGTGGAGTCGATTCGA
>JAYMSV010002008.1:0-11735 GCA_036897745.1 Erodium moschatum
GCAGCGTTACTATATAGGCGCCTTCAGGAAGTAGTCGATTACTTGAGCGTTTTATATTTTTGTTATGCCTTCGTACTTTATTTTCGTTCCATGTTTAGGGAACCAGCTTTCAACTTTATTGTAAGCTTTTCACGTTATCATTAATATAATCGTTCTTCTCAAAAAAAAGTTTTACCTATTATCAAATTTTCAATTGAATATATAGAGTATTTTGAATAAAAAAATCTATATATGTTAAGAGTATAAAAATTATAAAGTAGTCGTGTGAAGTTCATTCAAATTTGAATCTCATTGTCATTTATCCAAATGAACTATTCTAAACTTTTAAATCTTCTTACTTATATTATTTTGATAATTAAAGATAATGACATTCATTAATTTATGTACATTGTTATCAAATTAAGTAAAATGAGAAGATTTGAGTGATGTAGACAAGTGCTTCAAATTTAAAAGTTGACATGAACACTATACTTTTATAAGATTACACAACACAAAAATTATTTTCCTCACACCCATTCAAGAGAAAGGTTATGCAGAAGGAGCAATTGCTATATGACATGCTCTTTTCCAAAACATATAACACCTTCAGCAAGTGTTAATGCAACTTGATATTAATAAACAAAACGAGTATTTGTCTGATAAGTGAAACACCATAACCAGCCTGTAAAAGGTGGGATATGAGATAGTCGATGACAAAGATTGAATTGAACATAGAACTGCGCCTACGGTAATTTGAGTTCCCAAATACACCAAAAACATCTCATTTCAAAGTACACCAAAAACATCTCTTAAGCAAGAACTTTCAGACCATCTCTGCAAATGTTGACCTAGTAGAAGAACCCAAGCACTTTACCACCAACGTTCTTCCTCCTTGCCTCTTCATGGTCCATGATCCCAGCAGACGTTGTCAGCACAATATATCCAAACTACAGGAAATGCAGAATACATAATCAGATCTTACAAGCAAAGCAGTAGATACACTACGACTAAAAGATTAACAATGTGAAAAATCAGAAACATGAAACCAAGACTGTCACATGATAAGTCCAAAGTAAAAAAAAAAAACGCAATAGCCAGGGGTAGACAATGAATTGTCCACAAGACAAATAAGATACATTACATATCGTTATAAATTATTGAACTATCACACAACAACTAGGTACATTATAAGTTGTTCATGTTACAATACAATACAAAATGGATGGAGAAATTTAGGGGGGCAAGCGCCCTTCACTGGAGCCTAGATGGCTCCACCCCTGAATATGACCATCAAAGCATATAAAAAACCCATCCATTTGGTATCATAATGTGAGGTGGACAATTTACAATATAACTAATTCTTTTGTGGACAAATATATTGAACCTATATGTAATGTGGACGATTTATAATGCATCTGATTGTAGTGGACAACTCGTAACGTATCACATTGTTGTGTTTTTTTTTGTTATGCACTTATCTGTTTGTGAGCAATCTAATTGCATTCAACACAAGATTCAAAGACCAACCTGTCTGGAAGGGAGCAACCTTGCAGTCCAACCTTCAATCTCCTTAACACCGACATCAAATCGAGGACTGATGACCCCACATTTGTTCAGCCTTCCATTCAACTCAACCACAATTTTTCCAGACCTGTGGTCATCAACATACTCAAACTCACCAATGTAACCTACAAAACATATTCAATACATAGCATGAGTAAAAGCAATAAAATGAAGTTAAGACAGAATGTAATGGAAAGACAATATCGAGTGTCACCAAAACGGATGCATACCATGCTTCTGCATAACAATAAGAAACTTGATCACCACTTTCGAAGATGGCCTGATCATCACCTGTCGCTTCCCACGCTTCTCAGCATTGTACATGCTCTTCAGAGCATCATTCAGCACACTAATTCTCACCATTTTCACTGCCACACAAATCAAAATGAAGACCTCAACTATTTGCAATATTTGACATATTAATAAACAAAAAAACAAATTATCAAAATAGACCACATTCATATGGAGAAAACAAGTCACAAAATGTTACTAATTCAAATCATTTTCACAGCACAAACTAGTTCAATAATTCCTATTTAACGAATCAACCAGCTAATATTCATTTTGTTCACACCCAGTATACAAAAAAGTCCATTTAGTATTTTAGCACCCTCAACAAAACATTATAAATTCAGCAGTGTTAGCTCTACTAAACAGCTCAAAGATTGAAACTTTCGACATCCTGCATTTTCTATCCTCTTTTTCCTATCAACCAAACAGGGCATGGCATTACACAAACCGATCCATTCAACTCAAAACAAAACAAAATAAAACATACAAATAACATTCAGATTTAGAGAAAAAAAATTACATGCGAACAAGAGATCGGAAAAACAGAGCAAAATCAGACAAACAAGACAGGAATCGAAGAGAAAATCAGAAACAACGAGAAATCAACAGCTAAAGTCGATCGAATTCGAGAACGTACACTAGTAGATCTCTTCTCTACAGCAGAAGCGCCTCGGAAGGTCGACGGAGAAAGGAGGAAGCAGCTAGGGTTTATTAGCGATTTTGAAAGGAACCAAAAATGTGAAACCCTCGTGCCCTATATGCGATCTCGAAATTGGGCCTAATGGTCCAAGTCTGATTTATTGGGCCCCCGTTGGAGGCGCATGGGCCTTCGTATCACCCTGGACCAGCCCATGAAGAGCGCGTCAATCGGAAATAACCGTTTTAACTGTTTCTTCCTACCTTCCCGCCTCTCCTCTGTACTATAAAACACCTCCTCTGTTCTCACTTCTTCATCATCGTCTTGACCTTCTCTTCATTTTCAAAGATCTAAATTCAATAAATCGAGCTCAATACATAAATAAAAATGGGCTTTCGAATTCAGAATTTTTTTTTGAAGTTTGTACATAGCTGAGAACCTTTGAAGCCTTAATAAAGAGGGGGTATCATCTACAAATTGTAGATGAGACACTATTGGGCCTCCCTCTCTAAAATTCACACCTTTAAAACTTCCTATTTGAATTCCAAAGAGTAATGCTTGATTCAAACCCGCTGCAGTTTGAACAAAACAAGAAAGGGCAAATCAATCATCACTACCTAATCCCACTAGAAGCTCAAATATGCATAGTTCGTGATCCATCCATTATTACTGACAAATAGTTTTTGAAACAGTGTCTTCTCCATACCCTCCAACGAGCACCAAACCCCATCCTCTCCATTATAAACATGATACAATCCTAATCAAGCTTGTTATAAGCTTTTTCAAAATCTAACTTTAACAAGTTTACCTTTTCCTTTGATTAAGTGATAGAGTGTATGATCTTCGAAGTCACCAAAATGCCATCAAGAAGCTGCTTCTTCTCTACCAATCCATTATGCACATCACTCACAAATGATGGTAATACTTGTTTCAGTCCATAAGGCAAAGTTTGTCTAAGATTTTGTATGGAGCAGTCACCAAATTGATCGGTCGATACTCATCTACGGTGTTGGGGATGAATATATTTTGGGATGAGGGCGAAAAAAGAAGAGTTTAAGCCCCGTTTTGTAAAAATCTTGCATAAAATCGTAGATGTTTTGCTTTACCACCTCCCAAGCCACTTGAAAGAACTTCAAGATATAACCATCTGGGCCAGAAGTCTACTCTCCATTGCAACTTCAAATGGCTCTATGGTGTTTCATGACTCAAAGCCTGAATCTCAGATTAAGATGAGAAAGGAAGCTCGCGTAGTTGAATACAAACACCAAGAGAGGATGCATAACACGGAGTGAAATGCTCAAATGCATGATTCCGCAATTTAGCTGGATCAAAAATCGTGACTTTGCCTGCACGAAACTGAATATTTCTATTGCGTTGAGCTGAAATTAGCAAGCCTGTGAAAATAACGCGAACATCTATCTCCTTCTTTAAACCACTGTGTTATTGCTTTCTGGCACCAAACTAGAGTCAAGAGTTTTTATTTTTGAATCAGTATAGGTTTTAATAACCAACACAAGTAACATTCATCATTAGTCAAATCTCGAACAAAAGTACCATAAGATCAAATGGAACACTATAGTAAGCCCATGTCCTACAACAAAAGCTGATGTTAGAGATAATATAATTATCTTATGTAAATAGAGTTTGAACTCAATCAAACTCTTAATATAGGTTTGTATAGATTCAAATATTGTGCTATCTGTAATATAGCTATACATGAGCAGTGATCAAATCAATAAACTCACACATTGAATCACTTTCATGGTATCAGAGTAGTGATTTTTTCTTCTACGTTTCCGCTTTCTGGTCTCGTTCTTAACTTCCTACCATGGCCGATCCTCGCTTGTATCCGCCACTCACGATTTCGAATATTCGAAGTTTGATTCCGATCGTCTTGGAGATGGACAAAGGCCAATACTCCTCCTAGGCCGAACTCTTCAAGACCCATTGCAGAGTCTACAAAGTTCTGCATCACATTTTACCTGAACAATCAATGTCACATGTTGTGGATGATCTCTCTCCAATATCCACTCCAGCTGCTGCTCAAGTCCTATCTTCAACTTCCTCCACTACTGCATCAACAGAAGCCCATCAAGTTAATATTTCGATTGACCCAAGATATGGTAGAGGAATCATATGGTACAAATTTCCCCAAAGGCTCAGGAAGGCTATGTGCATGATAAGCCAAGGCTACGTGTACATGGTCGTTGGAGCCTGAACACCATAGATTGAAACTCGCTTACCTATACTAGTTCATTTGTCAAAACTCTTAAAGAGTTATGTACATAATATGTCAAAAGCTATATGTACGTAGTCACCCAAGGAATACAACATGGATAAAGGTAACATCGATAGGAAGTATTAAGGTTATGATGATGTTTCCACCAATAAGAAAATCTAATCCATAAGAGTTGTTCTTGTCTGAATTGTATATTAAGACTATGACAATCAGACGGCAAGACAAAGTTTCTTAACTGAAACTTCAATTCAATGGAAGTGTATAAGATATGGCGTGAATGTCTTGATCGGATTATGGACATGTATGCAAGATTAAAAGATTCATTCATGGATTCAATCAAATTTTCACGGAGTTAGAGAACTCTTATTTTTGATAAAAGAAGTCTAAAGTTTGATTTTATCGTGAACAAGAATGAACCTTGTAAGTAACAATGAGGTTAGTGGGAGCACGATTTTTATAAAATGTGGTGTGTAAAATATAAACCTCTAATTGGAAATAATGAACTCAACTTCAAATGTTGAAGCGCAATTGGGGAATTATTTCACAATGGTTACTTATGTATTATCGCTTATTAATAAGCGTTAAGATCTATATAGATAGATCGATCTATACAGATAGATCGATCTATACAGATAGACCAAAATGGATGTTGCCCTAAGTGAGATCTTTGATATCGATAAGATACTGATCATATTGAGTATGGAAGACACAAAGGTAGGGTCGACGATTATGTAATTCTACATTTGCCTCGATTATGACTAGTGTCTTAAACATTGTATGAATATGATTGAAATATGCATAATTAGTGTATTACATCGTATTTGTGATTAACAAAAATTGCAATAGTTTTCATTATCATTCAATGAAATGCTAACAATATGAATAAAATACCCTTCCTGAGGCATCGGGGCTCCGTTTCCCGATAATAGAACTCTTAGGAACAAAGGAGTGAGTTATTCATACTGATAATTAGAACTATTATGATGATTGATTAGGGGATCATTATTTACTGATCATGCATATAGAGATATGAGTCAACATCATAGATGTTAAATAGCATTAACATTGGATTACCCATTTTTAGAATACTCCAGAGAACAGAAACATGAGTATCTCTTAACTACCAAAGTTCATCTTAGTCGTCTGACCTTGAAGTCACCATATCTTCTATATGTGCGGATTCATATCTTGACATAAGAAAACGATACTCCTGACAAGATAGTTATAAATGGTGTGCTTAGATATGGATACATGCATATAAGTATGAGCGATTGTCATTGGAATATGTCTCTCGTGTCACAAAATGAGTCAGATATCATAGGACCCATTTGTTGGGTTTTGTGCCCTAGGACATGCCACAATCTATATACAATGTCATTTGTGATTAATAAAAAGTTGGCAAACATTTTGTTATCATCAATTGTAATGTTAACTATTTATATGCACCCCTCTTTCAAGGACATCGGGGCGTCGTTTCTCGGTAGTAGAACTCTTAGAAATAAAGGAGTGTGTATATTAGTTCATCACTGGCCAATACCGATAGTTGAGGCTAGTATGACGATTGATTAGATGATCACATTTTACTGATCATGCATATAGGCATGAGTATATCTCAACTACCACTAGTCATGAATCAACGTCACGAATGTCAAAATATTTTTGACATTGGATGACCCGTCTTGGGTATACTCCATAGAACATGAGACATGAGTATATTTCAACTACCACTAGAACCTTGAAATCACCATATCATCTATATGTGTTGGTTCATACTATTGACACAATCAAACGTTATTCCTAACAAGATGGTAATAAAGGTTGTGATCAGATGTGAATACATACATATGAGATGTATAAGTGATTAACATATGAACTTGTGACTTGTGTTTCCAACACAAATAATATGTCATAAAACACAACTTGACGAGTATGGATTGTGAGACAAAATGCATGACCATGCAAGTGAACAAAGGAGTTTGGCACTTAAAATCCAAACTCAAGATCAGGAAAATGCGTAAACCAAACTAGAACAAGGATGATACTTCTATGCCTTTTGTTCGGTCGTTACGTCACCAAAGCGACAAAGGGACAAGGATACTTATGGTAATAGGTTATGACAAGGATAAAAGTCAAATTCATAAGAACTGGATGATTATGAGTCTTGCTAGGAGTTACCCATAACCTGTGAACGAAATGAGAATTTCGATCTCACTACCAACAACATGAAACGTAAAGGGTCACACACAAAAGAGTAAAGCCCACCACATATTGGACATTCGAGGCCCGACTTAAATAAATTGGGAGAATTATATTTTATATAATGAAACCCATTTATTTATTTGTTCGTGAGATGATGCCATAATTTATTTTCATATAATGCCTAAGCATGATATCAATTGCTACTGTTGAGACCAGATTCGACGAAAAGAGCAACCCCCCCACCCCCACATAGGTCAAGCAGCGTTTAGGCACCATCTTGAACGGTTCTCGACAATATCATATTTTAGTTTATTTCTGTCTTTTATAAGCCATTTGTGGCACCGACGATACGTTCCATAGTTTGTTGAAATGGACCTTCTGGGGCCCCAATCTATGTACCGACTCTTTTAATTCTAATATAAGAGTACATTTCGTTAAAAAACGCTTTCTACGGACGAAATAAACTAACATATGACAAACAAGACCGAACAAACCCACCCCTACATCATCTTACAGACTGTGTCTTTCATGTATCCCAATGCCAACATCTTACTGCGACCAACTAGGTTCGGTGACCCAAATCTCATTACATCTCCCGACGATGGTGCATTGGGCTCTTTATGTATTTCTCAATTTTGTTAATCATTTTCACGAACTTGCTTTCTTGCCTCGATTAGTTGGTCATCCTAACCATCTCAAACAAATAAAGAACATATCAGGTCTTGCAGTCACACATTTTCATATCGAAATATCGGGAAGGGGGTCCTCTGTCTCTGAATCAGTTAATAAAACAAAGTAATTGTCAGATAGCGAAATCTCTAAATTGAGCAGATGGGTACTTTGAAATTTATTTAACCAAATTACATTTGATAGAGTTTCGACCTTGCCAGTTTCAATCTATGTAATTGATTAGTTATGCTCTCATACACAATAAATTTTTTGTCAAACACAATGATTTTTAGTTCAACCTCTCCCATACAAAAAAAATATTAGCATGATCAATGATTTGAGAAATTTATATATACAACATAAAATATAAAAATTAACGTCATTTTAAGCTCATGTATATTATCTGATTGGATTGAGTAATGATGTTATCATACAAGCTAGCTAGGAATTATTGATGGATGATAAAATAGAGAAGAAACAGAAAGGAGAGGTACGAAAGCTAGTAGTATATCGCACATCCCGAGAGAGATACATGATCAGACTGAGATCGATAATAAGAAAGGTCGATCCAACTTTTTTCTAATATAATTTGTATTTTGTCATTTTCCTTTTCCTCTTTCTCATGTAAAATAGAAAGTAGAGAAAATCAGAGATTAAGAATTGAAGGTGATGAGAGTGATAGGAGTGACCATCATGCATGCATCAATTCAATAGAGAGATGATGATCACTCTCCATTCATGATTCATGGCTCCGATCCAAGTACTTGTTCCAACTGTGGAACCCTTCTGTTCCTCAGCTTTCTGTCCCATCCGCTAATATTCCTAAAGGAAATGTGGGACTCATAATGCTCCTGCCCCCACCTCTCTCTCTCTCTTCCATATCAACTTCTCTCTGTTGATGATCTCTTCTATCCACTAGTATTTTACAATTTCTGCAATCGAGACGGTTTGGTCGTTGAATGTAAGAATTAGTGATTGATTAGACAAGAACCGTCCAAATCCCCGATGTCAATATGCATGTTGATCCCAGGAGCCGGTGGTATATCCTGCATGTGTCCCCCTCGAATTTTCAGTTTATTAGATTTTTATTATCATTTAGTTTAGTTTTCAAGATTTTATTTATGGTTAAGGTTATGAATAATCAGTTTAGGTTCGGTGTATTGAATATTCGATTTTGTTATAATTTGATTGCAAGATTAAACTCGCTTTATATGCGAGTCCAGGTTGAACAAAATATTTCGAGACTCTCGAAGTAACTCAATAAACAATAAATTTGTTATAAGAATCGTTTAATAAAATTTATTTATTTTTTATCAAATAATTATAGAATAGAAAAACTAAATGAGGCATGCCAAATTTGAGTTTGAAAATATATTTTTTGAGCCCAGTGAAATCTAATGTTAAAGCAAATTCGAATATAGCATTTTTCATTATGAGTATGATAAGGCTCAATTTGAAAAATCAAGAAACTGATTGGTGGCATATTAGCCGCGTTGAACTTAGGAGTCGACTCTAATGTTAGAAACGATCGCTTCTCATGACACGTAGAT
Organism: Erodium moschatum; assembly: GCA_036897745.1. NCBI lineage: Eukaryota > Viridiplantae > Streptophyta > Magnoliopsida > Geraniales > Geraniaceae > Erodium > Erodium moschatum. Next base: position 9,128 of record JAYMSV010002008.1, read on the forward strand.
ATGACATATCTTTTACGGTACAATCGACTCCGATAGTCATTATTGTTGTGAGGCTCATTGTTACATTCTTATCTGGTCAAGTCGATTTTGGGATAGGCTAATCATCAGTAACATTATATATGCTTGGATTATTTTGCATAACATGAAAATTGAGAATGATAACATGCACATTGAAAGCAGCGAAGCCGAGGATGGTGAATATTGTGTGCATACAGCACCAAGAATGAAAGGTTTTCGTGGGTCCCCATGTGGTTTTCGTGAGCTATCGGCACGCAAATAGCAAGTTCAGGATCGACAGACCCCATCATAGCTCTTAAACATTTTGGTGAACATACATGATAGCAATACGGAAAAGAGTAATTTCCTATTTTTATAAACTTAACGATAGATTTCTTATTTGTATGAATCAATTATTTATAAGCTTAACGTTGTACTCGATCTAGTCTCTATCAATCGGACACATGTTTACAATAATATTTATCCAATCAATATGAAATTTGAAGTAGCTATGTGAGCTAATAGACAAAGCATTGTAGTACAGGCTGAAATAAACTAACAATCCTCATAAATAATATAAGGATTTGATATTTTAAAAATCGAAATAGAAATATAATCTAGAATAGACGAACCACGTGTTGAATTATGTGTTCCACAGTAAAAATGTATGGACAAATTGACCATTTGATAAGTATATTGGTGCCTCCACCCATAAGTTCGTGCTTTTGAGTTGGATTGAGTTTTAACATGGTATCAGAGCTGGTTTCGCTCACGGTCTGTTTGTCACCTCCACTATGTGGTCTCCGGTTCATATGCAGATTTCAGTCCTGCTATGACTCACGTGTAGATGTCCAGGCAGTCCGCCCTACACGTGAGGGAATGTTGAATTACGTGTTCCACATCAAAAATTTGATAAACATATTGGTACCTCCATCCACCAGTTACACCATATATTACATATCATGGATGCTCTCAAAAGTGTTCCATCAAGAAGATCTAATCATATATTGAATCACCTATATTGAGCCTCCATTTACGGGTTTCAAATTTATAAACAAGTTAGACTTTAGCGTACTAGTACAAAAATTCATATATAGAAGAGACAAAAGCTAGCAAATTCACTCTCCCTTACCACGGCACAACCACAAAGGTTTATAACAAGACCTCGAATGAAAAATATATCACAAAAATCCAAATCAGTAACAACATGATGACCCCTATATATATTTTGTTTCCTTTAGAAATATATATGAGATGAATTTTGAAGGTCTTGCTATAAACCCTTGTTATTGTCCTCCGACCAATCAAAGAGGCTGAACTGGTCATCATCCACGCCGGCTTTGGTTTGATCTTTCCTCTCACCACCCTGATTGTCGTCGTCACCATTATCTCCTCCACTGAAGCCCTGCGTGAAGAGCAGGTGCAGAGGGTCGGCCTCTATCTCATCTAAATCCGCAAAGAAGCTGTCTTGCTCCGACAACATCGTCGTCGAGTCCGGCATTGCTGGCCTGTAAGAAAACCCGTCACTAAAACGTTTGTCCTCGAGCTGCTTCTCCACGTCCTGCATTTCCTCCTTGACCGGTGCAACAGTGGAGGAGCTCCCGATGTTATTGTTATCAGTTTGATCCTTGTGCTCCTCCTTCGCGGTCCCTATTTTGAAAGGCTTGGCATTGTTCTTGGATGGCTGAGACCTTGTTGATCCGGCCAGAGCATTTCTCTGAGTTGGCCACGGGTGGTTGTGCTCTGATGTGTATGTGATGACTAGCATGTTAGGGTCTGTCCGGCTCCGTTCCACTTGTTTTCTAGCCGAACAGCCTTTCGAGCTGCTGCACCTGTAATATCCCCTGTGTACATAAAAGAAATTAGGGTTAGATGTAAGAACATTTGTAGTCCTTCAGTCTGACTGAGACGGAAAGAACAAATTAATAACAAACTTTCATTTCAGTCTCGTTAATAGACTTGCATTTGCAGTTCAAGAGGCCGAAAGGGAGAGGGTGGAAGAAAAAATGAGAGGCTTTTGATTTATTCTCTCACATTTTCCTATCAACCGGATGAAAACGCCGCCGGTTAACTAAGCACATGGATGAAGCTGAAAACTATTTTTATTATTTCTCTCTTATCAAATTGCTTTCAGCCTTAGACGGCAGACGCTCTGAACAATAAACTACCCAAATTTAAAAGTGTGGAACGAGGTAGGTAATGATCACCTGGGATAAGGGGAACCTTTGATGGGTTTCTGACCGTACTTGCGCCATGCCCAGAGATCAGAAGGAACAACCTCTCCAGTGGGCCTGCTGTTGGCAGAAGCTGGTGCTGGTATGCACACCACCTTCTTTGCCTGGCTCTTTCTGGACACATTTTATTCACCAAAACAATCAATAACCTCTCCTCAACTCAGTATTTGTTTTACACAAACCCAACACATACATACAAAAACAAAAGCATTAATATCGGATTGAGATGCATTACTGTTTCTATACATATTGCACGGGAATAGGCCGGCCCTTGCATATGTTACTGAAAGTGATATGGCATGCTACAGTTGCATCTTTTTTCAGGTGGTGGGAGTGGAAAAGAAACACAAATTCAGATGATTTTAATGAAAGCTAAG
>JAYMSV010002009.1:0-11734 GCA_036897745.1 Erodium moschatum
TCCATTTGAAGCAAAAGGTACAATCCTCATTGGTTTTGTTTGTGATATAGAATAAGCTGTAGTGAACTTAGCTCAGTGTAGTTTCAAATAGCTTAGCTTCAGATTAAGTTCAGGACGTGTTTGTGTAAATATCATTGTGTGGATGTTAACTTATTATGTAAGTAGTTGCAATGCCATCGTTTCCGATATCAATATGATGAAAACTTAAGTTTGTTGTATTTTGTTCATGTTGATTTTTACTCTTGTTTCAGAATGACTGCTAATTTTGTGGGTCATTGGCCATTTTGCAGATTGTGTTGGATACAATTGGGGTTTCTATCTGGCAGATGGCATTGGCACCTATGGTTAATCCAGTTAATATGGAGCAGAAGCAGGAGGCGATTGCAAATGGGCATTCAAATGATAAAGAGGCTGACGAATGTGAAACTAGTGACAGCGAAGGAGACTCTGACTCGGATGAGCTATATAGCCAGTCATCTGTTGAAAATTCACGAGTTGCTCTTGGGTGTGATGATGGGTGTGTACGGATATACAGTATTTTGGCCTCAGATGAGTTAGTTTATACCAAATCGTTCCCTAGGGTCAGTGGTGAGTTTTCTATATCATAATATCTATTCCTCATTTGTTGTGAGTTTTCCGTATTATGCTTAGGCTGAGCACATTTTACTGCCTGTTTTTTGAAGGACGCATTTTAAGCGTAACCTGGAGTCCCGACGCCAAGATGGTTTATTCGGGGAGTAGTGATGGGTAAGTAATGCACACTCAATTGAAGTAATTTGGGGGACACTACAATTGAATGCATTTAAACCGAAATGGTGTGGCTTTATGTACACCCAAAAGCAAACTTTTGTTTGCGATCTATAAAAGATCTGAAATATATCACTACTCCCTATAACTTCTGAGCAACACCGGAAAGTGCTTGCTAGGTAATGTGCTCCTTAATTGATGCATGTTTTTGGCATCTTTTCTCTACTTATTCACTGTAGAGGAACACGTCAATCACTTGCAGAAGTTGAGTCAACCTGTAGCACGTTTGAGACATGCTTGATGGGTTGATGATCACTATGAAATGCCAATTTTATCGAGTTGTCTTGAGAAAGCAAAATAATGGAAGATTATAGTTACTGGGTGGGTCTGCGATGAGTTCTGATTACATGTACTTTGCAGTCAATATCAACTATTATGTTGTTGCTATTGTCTGAAAATGTTACTCAAGTTCATGTACCATTATTGTTCCACCATTAAGTCCTTTATGACTTCTGCTAATTGCTATTCTAAAACAAACTAAATTTGAACTGTACCCAGGTATATTAGATGTTGGGACGCAAAAACAGGGCATGAAATCTACAGGATTACAGTTGGACTTGGAGGTTTGGGTAACAAGAATGAAGTTTGTGTATGGTCATTACTTGCTCTGAGGTAATGTAGATTAATTCATAGTTGTTTTGCATATGGATTTTCATGCTTTTTATATATAATGGAATTATGTAAACTACATGCTGATTACTTAATTTGTGTTGATCCAGATCTGGAACACTTGTTAGTGGAGATAGTACTGGTAGTGTACAGTTTTGGGATGGTCAGCATGGAACACAACTGCAAGCACATACTTTTCACAAGGGTGATGTGAATGCTCTTGCAGCAACTCCTAGCCATAATAGAGTGTTCTCTGCAGGTTCTGATGGAAAGGTATTCTATAATTGTACCTCAGGGTGAAATTTTAGAGCACATGTGTACGCAAATTTCCCAACTTATGAAAATATTGTGTATACATATATAAAAATTGATGAATTTATGTCGCCGCTGTGTAATATCTCATTTTAGCATTTAAATTTGATATATATAGATTTGGTTTCCTGCTATTTTGCAAGTAATATTAGTTTCTTTGTGCAGGTAGTTCTCTACAAACTCTCTACCTGTAAAGATGATTCTGGTGATGCAACAACTTCCACAACAACGAAGAAATGGGTCTATATTGGTCATGTACAAGCACATACACATGATGTTAGAGCCTTAACAGTTGCAGTACCAATAAGCCAAGAAGGTTTGTCTTATGCCTTTTGTGTTACTTTATCCTTGTCTCCCTGCATGCGCTCACTGGGGAGTTGTGATTTTTTCCCTTGTTTAGCCTCATATATTGATGACAAGTTAATGATGTCAAGTTACATGTACTATTTAAGAGTGTTGCTGCTTATCTGGTTAGGTTTGTGTGAGAAATTCATAGATTAAGGGGAAATTGATGTCACATTCAGAAATCGTATTATGGTGTAGGGTTCATTTTCTGTAAATAAATGATTTATGAGCTTCATATAATTTGGTCATGGAGCTAATGCCTGTTCTTGATAAATGATCTATACATTTCATATATATTGCTAATGCTTGTTCTTTATTATATTAACTGATTTGTATTTAATTGTTTTTATTCAAACTATTGCCACCAGTGTCTTTCATTGTATTCCTTGTGACCTTTTTCTTGATGATTACGTTACTTTCTTGCCTATTGCAGATGCCTTACCTGATGAAAATGTCAAAAGAATACGCGGTAAGGAGAAGCCTATTGACTTCAGTTACCACAAGTGGGCCCATTTAGGTATCCCTATGCTCATCTCTGCCGGTGATGATACTAAGATGTTTGCTTACTCTATCAATGAGTTCACTAAGTTCTCTCCACACGATATCTGTCCTGCACCTCAGAGAGGACCCATTCAATTAGTGCTTAATTCCGTTTTCAATCAGATGTCCTTGCTTCTAGTTCAAGCTTCTGATGCAATAAGTATCCTCTCTGTTAGCTTGAAAAATGGTATGGCTCCTGATGTCCGTACTGGCCGTTTTGACAGTAATGCAACCACAGTTCTAGCAGCAAAAGTTAGTTGTAAGGCAGGTCGGAAAATTGTATGCAGTGCCATATCGCCGTCAGGGTCGCATTTTACTTATTCAGACCATCTGAAACCACATTTGTATGAGTTGAAGTGGGATGTCAAAAGTTTGAAGCGTGATGGCAAAGCAAAATGGGTTTTACAAAAAAAGCAACTTCTTCATGAAATACCATTCGCCCATTCCATGGTTTTTAGTTTTGACTCCTCTAGATTGATGATAGCAGGCCATGATAGAAGAATATATGTAAGTTAATCTTTTTAGTTTGAAAATACATCTTTCTTATCTATGCCTCAAAGGTCATTGCCCTATTAGGCTTGGCATAATATTTTTTTATGGTTAAACAATTATGGGCTTCTTTTTATTGATTGCTTGGGATAATAGTAATTTTTTTTTTATCTTTATTGTTTGCACTTTCAGGTTGTAGATGCTAGAAGCTCTGAACTTGTATATAAGTTCACACCATGCCGTGAGGGGTCTGATAAGGACTTGCCTCCAACTGAGCCTCCCATAACAAAAATGATCACCAGTTCTGATGGGCAGTGGCTAGCAGCTATTAACTGCTTCGGTGATATATACGTTTTTAATCTGGAAACACAAAGGTGCGAAATCGACTATTAATCTTTATACTAATTTCTCCTCATGCGAAATGGGATATATCGTATTCGGTTTGTAAGTCATTGAGGGTCTGTATTTGTTTATTGACCAGAGGGTCTGTTCATGGTTAAGTGTTTCTTAATCAGCTGCTAGAGGACCGCTCCCGCCCGCCTAATATATTTCCTCCCCACATCTTCCCCCAAGCTGATGGCCCACTAGGATTTGAACACTGGGCCTCAGAAGAGACAATGACCACCTTGACCAACTTGGTTAGCCCTAGCGGGCTCATGGTCGAGTGTTTACACCCCTTTTTCTTCTTATCATTGCCCAAAGACTTTATTTAAGCATATTCAGAGCCACTGCAGTTTGTTGATCATATTATGAAGGGATAATTTCACTGCACTACCCTTAACTATGCACATTCTCAAAAGTTTGTTTTTTAGTCTACTTTTACCCCAATTCCTTCAACCTTTGGGTGTGAAATGATGAAAAATATTCTAATGTGAAGTCAAACAGAACTAAAAAAAGAGTATTTAATCATTTCACATCCAAAGGTTGACGGAATTAAGGTAAATTGAGACAAAAACTGGTCAAGATCTTTTAAACTTAGGGTAGCTGATTGAGAATGTTGCATACTTCAGTTCAGGATAGCCGAGTGCGATTTCCCCTACTATTAATTAATGGTCATCATCACAAGTAACCGGTTTCTCTTTTTTCACCATGTCTTTGTTTGAATATTTCCGGTCAACTCGATTATAATTAATTTACTCTGTGTAGGCAATACTGGTTTATATCAAGATTGAACGGTGCTTCGGTAACAGCTGGCGGTTTTCCTCCTCAAAATAGCAATGTGCTTATCATAACGACGTCATCAAATCAGGTTTATGTATTCGACGTGGAGGCTAAGCAGCTTGGAAATTGGTCAATTAGGCACACACATGTGTTGCCAAGGAGATTCCAAGAATTCCCTGGTGAAGTTATCGGTCTATCCTTCCCCGCCACCTCTGATTCTACTGTTGTCATCTATAGTGCCAGGTACACCTTATTCTTTGTGCTTCCACGTTTAAGACTACTACTTTTCTGTACTTGTTTAAGGACACCGCTTTTGGCGCCCAATATTTAGCTTGTCGTGAGTAGTTAGTAAGAAAATTAGGTAAAACCTGTTTCAACTGCATATCCAAAGACCGTACATAGTTACATAATGGCACTGTCTACCGTAAACCTTTCTTAAAATGTAAATTGTAAACTCATCTGGGCTATTAGATCAAGTGGATCCAACGTCCCATGACAAAAATACCCTTTATTAGTTTACTAAATCTGGATGAGTTCACTAGACTAAAGTGAGAAAATTTGTGTAGTGTAGTTGATTGAGAAAATTTATAAGTCAGTGTAATTAAATGAGAAATCTGACAAACTCGGCGCAATGTCCCATAAAACTTTTGCATATGTTATGACTGAGATCTAACAGTACATTGTTATGTGACTCAGGGCAATGTGCTTGATAGACTTTGGGATGCCGGTTGATCGGGACGATGACATCGAGTTAATCAACGGTGGAGATTCTGCCTTGAGAAAGAAATTACTATCTGTGAATGGTACTACTACACTGAAGCGCAAGTTGAAAGAAGCTTCTCTAGAGACTAAAATGATCGGTAGAAAGAATTTCGAGTTTTATGCTTTCAGAAACCCCGTTTTATTCATCGGACACATGTCGAGAAACTGTGTCCTAATCATAGACAAACCTTGGTCGAACGTCCTTAAAACCCTCGAAGCGCCCCCTGTCCACAGACATATTTATGGGACATGATCGAGCTCGTCTTATACGGATTCAAATACAGGAACGAAGTCCTTTTTCTCACCCGAGGGCCATAGCATGTTGTAATCCTCAAACAATTCTTGTTCAATGTGTTTAAGGTAGTTTTTTGTTCTTCTCAAATGCTTTTTGACCTTAGTAAGAACTTTTCAAGGTTTTATGTCTTCTCCATGATTCTTTGTAGTAGAGAGAGCAGTTTTGAGCAAACCTTTGTGTATATTGTGTACATTTCACCTGCTTTTCAGCAATTTTGATGACATGTTTGGATTTAGTTGTCGTTATTCGTTCCAGGTTTCGATGCTTTTTTAACAGAAAAATGGAGATCATTGGTGAAACCTTTAGCGAGTTGCGCGATTTGTAAATACCATCGGTGTTCTGTTATGCAACTGAAATCCTCATATCGTCATGTGACTTCCACTTTTTGACGTGAAGTTTTGTCGTTTATAATATACATGTTTTGCAATCTGGAATCCCTGTGTATACTTGTAGGGGTGTTTTTGTCCTTTTACAAATAATTATAATCCAGTTATTGGATTCACATATGAAAAATAGTTGGAGGAGCAGTATATCGATAATATTCGTAAAACGTGCATAATTCACTACAATTTTTTGCGGTTATCCCCAAAAATTAGGTTGAGAAGTGTTGAAGATACCGGAAAACCACCAAACTAACAAGTCTAACCGGTCAAAACAGACAAAACAACACGTAATCAATCATACCGCCCAAAATGGACGACACGTTCTATATTCTATACTCTAACAGTTAAATAATTCAACGAAGGCTTAACGGAACAAAACAACACAGAAACAACCACACCGTCTAGGACGGGCGCTAAAATTCGATACTTGGTTGAGAGTGACATGATGAAAATACAGGTCATGAAGTGTCAAATTGGTGAATGAAAGTTGTGTAGGACTGGGCACAGTTGGATTGATTCATGGTAGGGTTCACAATGATTGAATATTGAAGGTTTTGATGACTCACTCTTAATAATGACTTGTGATTTTTTCTGTGAGTGCTTCCAAATTGTATGAATTGAATTGAGTTTGAATAAATAGAAATTAAATTAAATTATAAGTCCTCACTCTCTCGAGATCATCGCCCTGCGCAACTTGTAGGAGTAGGTCTATGTGAGAGCCGACATGAAAATTGTGATAATTCAAAGTTTGTATTAATCCATATGTTAAAAAAAATTATATAAAATATTTAGAAATAGTAATAGAATGTGAATTCAATCGATTTGTCCCGTCTCTCGTAATATTAGAGGGGGTTTTATTGTTCTGGTCGGGTTTGATTCCGATATGGTGTAGGAAGGTTTGGATCCTGATTTGAGGTTTTATTATTTGAAAAGTTTGATTGGCTAGGAATGACCTTATATTTAGAGGTGATATGGTTTTGGAAGTGGGACGAATGTTATATGCGGATTTGTTATCTGTCTTTTTCACGGATTGGTGCCGGTTTCCTATAGTATGTTGTCGGAGCTCCATTCGATCTGAAGGTCGGTTCTTAAGTTAGGTGCGAGTTGTGTGTTATGGTTTCTTTATTCTATTTTGCTTTTACTATGTTCTATGTTTCTTTATGTTCTTGGTTGGTTCTAGCCTGTAATGTGAGCGATAAAACAAATTTCAATTTTTTTAGTCTGTATGTGGACATGCTACTTCTTAATCCTATTCCGAGATTGAAACCTTATAAAACATCTGTGATAAAAAAGGCTATTAGTCTGTATTCGTTCAACCTCTCTCAACACTGTAGGTTATTAATGCAGGCGACTAGTCAAGTGTTGCGTGACATATGGCCACTAGGTGGACGAATTGAGCGGACGACGAGTCCTTCGCCCCAAAAGTAGACGATTTGCCAAAATCCGTCACACATCACATTTTCACCAATTCTCACCTAACTACACCGAAATTTAAACTTTCTCACCAAACAATACTCAACTTCCCATTTTTGTTTTCATTGTACTCTATTTTGTTAATAAACAAAAACGTCACTCCAACAATTAGGAAACTCGAACAAGAATATCCATATACCGTCAATTCTTTTTTTTGTTTATTATCCTAAAAAATCAATTCACATACGGGGACTTCATAATAAAATGAAAAAACAAGTCAAGATTCATTGTTGCACGTGCATTTTTGTCTTTTATTTTCCAAATAAAGTGAAAGTGAAAAAAATCGAAAATTCAGTATAACGAGATGAGAAAATTTCAAAACCAATATAACTAAATGAAATATATAAAAATTTAATATATTTATGTGAGATTCTCAAGATAATTTATTGTTAAATATATTAAAGTATTAATGCTGAATAAATATATATATATATATACACAAAACTTGGAATAAATAACTATAGTATAATAAATATTGTGATCACAAAACACCCAAAAGCACATTGCATCATTGAGCAATCATGGTTTCAATTCTCTTTTGTTTTATATATTGAGGGAACATTTCAATCAGCCAAATAGTATTTTTTTTGGCCTAAATATGTATATAAACTCCAAAATCAAATAAATACTGTATCTTCATTCCAATTATTGATATGTTTTGTATATACATATATTCATATTTTATTATGGGTTAGAAATGAGGCTTCAGAAAGGACAGTGCTCTTGGGTTTCTGTAGGGACATGACCCTTATGTTACAAAAGCAGTATTTGAATGGAATCTTTTCATAATGAAACTTATTTTCGTTAACTTAATCGATTCAGACGAACTATCATTTCTGATGAATTCAGTGTTTGAATATAAGAAAACGGATAAAAATAGTAATTGAGTGATAATTTCTCTTAAATTATCAGTTTTCCTTACATGCACATGAAAGAAGGGTTCAATGCCAGTCGCGGATTCTCGGAAGTGATGACCTGCTGCTACCTGTCAGGAGGTCTGAGTTCGTTCTCGGTAGAAATACCGGTCCTCCCCCTATGGAGCTTTTCTCGGTGTTGGTCGGAATTGGTTTCGGAGGACTAAATTCGAGCTCCAACATCTGCTGAAGTCTTTTCTCTCTGTGTTTTAATTGGTTAAATCTGGATGTTTGTAATACCTTTTTTTTCTCAATTAGCGCTTCATGGTTGTTAAATCTGGGTTATAGACCCTGTTTTATTTGTATCTTTTGTCCGTCTTCTTGGTGGCTTCCTGTGTGAAGCAATGTGATTTTTCGTCTTGGTTGTCTTTGGTTGTTCCGTTTGATCCTTATGGTGTTGTAATCTTTGTTGTGGTCTGTTTTTTGTTGGGGAGTCTGATTTAAATATGCTTTGCCGATAAAAAAAATACAAAAAATTACCTTAAAGTATTGGTCACATACATTTAACTACCCTGAAGTATTGATCACTCACTCAACAAAATTAAATCAAAATTTTGACATTTTTTAATTCATAAAGACAAGTAAAAGATCTATGACTAATTTATAAAGACATGTGCTGACCTGTAAATTATAATCAAAACGCAGGGTACCAGATTCGACATTTTAAAATATCAGGCAGTTAAACGTACGTGCCCAATACCTTAAGACGATTTTTGGTATTTAACCATTGGGAGAGATGAAGATGATTTCATATCGGGCATTATTGCACTAACCCTAATGTAAAGCTACTAGTTTTGTTTTGTAATAGAATAGTGACCCATAAAATGTATGGTTTTGGAGAAGAAGAGAAAAAGGTAACAAGAGTACAAACTGAAGATTGTGACACGTGATTACAGATAGACATTTTATTGTTCTTTTCCTAAAAGTTAAGGACCCTTGCCCTTGGATGTGTGTAGGGTTCCCCTAATTTTAAGGGCTACAAGACCCAATCCTTATCTAATTATTTTTGTTAGGGATAATCGTAAAAAAAATATCTTGAGATTTCGGTACTTATGGTTTTATAAAATAAAAGACACAAAAATTTGTGTTTTTGTTATGGTTTTGATGAAAACGACGATTTTATCTTTAATTTAGATATAAAAATTAATGAGAAAAAAGCCCAAATCTTCACATCCCGATTCTGTTTTGATGGAATTTTTTATTTTATGTTCTCTAATTATTTTTTTCAAAATTGAAGGATACAATTGTCATTTAAATATAAATTTATAAAAAGCGTAACAAAAAAATTGTGACTTTTTTACAATTATCAAAAAAAGACAACAAATTACAAAAAATGAATACCTCGATATCTTAATTACTGCTCTTTTTCAATGTAACATTCAATCTTCTGCCCGTATTTGAAGCATATCGTAATGAACCGATGATTGTGTCAAATATATTTTCAAAATGATCAATATTTACCCAATGGCAGAGCCACATGGGTCCCGGGGGGCCGTGCCCCTCAATTCTTTCTGAAAAATTACTAGTTTTCCGACTATTTAAAAGAAAAATATCCCTTAATTCGTTCTAGATTCATACTTATGCCCCCTCAAATTTTTTTAACATATGTATATTATCATTGAAAAAATTTGGTGTTTCCCGTCACTGGAAAAGCTGACTCCGCCAATGTATTTACCTAGTATTCGACAAAATATATACATTTTTTCGAAGAGGAATATATATAATATGAGGCACATCAATGGAACATTACATCCTTTTACAAGCCCAGACACATTTTATGAACACACCACTAAACTCCAAATCAAAAACTCCATACATATATACATACTCATGTATCACTGTCATTTCTCACTTTTGAAGAAACCAAAATGCTTCTTTACTCCTGATTTTCCCTGCAGAAATCAAACAAGTTACTTAGTCTGTATCGAAATAAATATCTTATTTCGATAAAAAAAACAAAAACATTAAAAAATAAATACACATTTACAGGGGTAATTATAAAAATATCATGAGGTATTTACTTTTTTGAAAATTACAAAAAAAAGTATTATGAATGTGTCTTTGTTGCAATTATATAAAAAATGACGATTTTACCCTTATCATTCAGATTTTAAAAATGCCCACTTGAGTTGTATGACGGTGAACATATTTTCACGGTCTCACATCTCCTTCATATCACAGGTTCAAATTTTAGATGGTACACTTGCTTGGGAGCGTGTATGGGTCAAAAATAGTTACTCTTTCAAAAATTTAATTCTGAAAAGTACGGTAGTCATTTTGAAACAAATTTAAACAGAATGTAACGAAAAACCCAGACACGTATTACATAGCGTTCGTCTAAAACAACAAACCTGTCTATTTTATGAATTAAAATGTGTGGAGAAGAAAGTGAACAAGAGCAGAAATTGAATGAAGTTATACCTTAAGTTGTGTTGCAGAGAATCCCTGAGAAGAGACATGCTCCATTGGAGGCTTCTTGTTGGAGAAATTCATGTTTCTCTGCAGAAACATCAAGAAAAAGAAAGAAGTTAACTTTCATGAAAACAACAAAATCAATGCAAAATATGAATTTCGTTTCAAATTGATCACTTATATCAGGTCGGGCTGACCATTGGCCGAAAATCATAAGATGGAGGTGACAGACGAGCCATGGGTGAACCGACTTTGATACCCATATGAATTTTGTTGTAAAAGGGTCACTTATATCAAGTCGGGCTGAACACCGGCAGATGGACCGAAAATCTAAAGATGGAGGTGACAAACGGACCACGGGTGAACGGACTTTGATACTCATGTCAGGCTTAACTTCCATGAAAAACAACAAAATCAATGCAAAATATAAAATTTTGTTTCAAATTGGCCACTTATATCGAGTCGGGCTGAACACTGGCGTATGGACAAGATAGAGGTGACAGACGGGTCATGGATGAACCGACTTCGATACCCATGTGAATTTTGTTTCGAAAGGGTCACTTATATCGAGTCGGTCAGAGAAGAAACCTGATTAATTTACCTTGGAGAAGCTCAAAACAGGGGAGCTTGCAGTGTCATCAAGATGAGAATGCATAAGCATCTGATCCATGGAGGACTTGCCCTTCTTCTTCTTCATCTTCTTCACTGAATCAGAGGTAGAAGCTGAGAATTGATGAAACCCATTTCCATTGAAGCTGTCCTGATCACAATCTTCATGGTAAAATGGAGGGCCAGAGGAAGCATCAGAGACCATGGACAAGTCCTCCTCTTCCTCTTGATGAAACCCTAGTTTATAGTCTCCATGGAACTGTTGGTGATGCTGATCTTCATGGAGGGTTGTGGATTGGTCAAGGTAGAGAGTCCAACCTGATTCACACCCACTTCCTATAGTGCATTGTGAAGTTGACCTATCCATATTGATAGTACTTTTGTGTTTTCAGAGAGAGAGAGAGAAGAGAGAGAGAGAGAGAGGATTTATGGTTGTATGTGTGTGTGATTAGTGGGTGAAGCTAAGGTTCTCTTTGGGCTCTTTAAGTAGAAGAAGGTCAAGACAAAGAGCAAATTGAATCTCACACTAAAATGAGAGAGAGAGAGAGAGAGATTGTTGTATGTGTGTGATTAGTGGGTGAAGCTCAATTTGGGTTTTTCTAAGGGGAGCGAGAGAGAGAGGT